>VOQJ01047693.1:24932-36217 GCA_015052665.1 Apistogramma diplotaenia | reverse complement strand
CTATCCTAAGTATTAGTTTTGCGTGGACCAGGCAAATGGTCCACACAATTACATTTTGCCACACAATGTTGGTTGTTTGTCAGGGGTCGGTCCACGCAACGATATAAAGACACGAGCACACACACACACACACACACACACACACACACACACACACACACACACACACACACAGGAGTCCCTGTGAGAGCTCAGACAGCTATGAATTCTATTATGTGTCTTGTTTCATTCAGGACTGGGTGCTGCACATTACTTGGCTGAGACGGGCAGCACTATCCAACACGTGTTTACAACCTTGAAATGTGAAAAGAAAGACATCTCTACTCATTTGCAGTCTTTTAACACCAGGAGCAGCTCGTTCCTCAGAGACACGGAGCCGCTGACCGACTCAAAACTGAAACTCTAATGAGCTCAGTCGCCTCACAAACATCTCTTCACCTCATTAACTGCTCTGTTGTGTTAATAATCTGCCAGGACAACACAGCCCAACTACAAACATATTGGCTAATAATGAACAGGAGCACATGTAAGCCTTCACCACGACTGAAGAGGTGAAAACAGCTCTAGTGGCCATTAAAGGAACTGCAGCAGCAAGCTTCACAAGGTGCACATCACAGCTGTGGATGCCTCATTCTCACCTATAAGGATAAGTCTGGTGTCATTTTCTCTCATCATCAGAGGTGCACCAACACACTGATGATTGCATTATTGCCTCCCTGCTTTGTCTGTGGATGTCAGCTGCATTCAGTCATTCAAACACCTCACTAATACTTCAATACTGTACTTTTATAACCACACATCCCCCAATCTGGCCCAACTCAAAATGACCCCAGAAAAACACGACCCACAGAACCAGAACCCAACCGGAGAACAACTCACTCCCAGAACTCGATGATGGGCGATCGTACGTCAGCCAGATCGGCGCAGGTCATGTTGCCGCTGCCGATGGTGATGTTGGCGAAGCTGGCATTTTTGCAGTCCTGGTAATGGAAGTTCTCGATGCAGCTGGGCGTGTTCCACTCGTTGCTGCACGTGGACCACGGGAGTGTAGCTGTGAAGGACCTGATCAGGTAGTAGAAGCCCCAGGCCAGCACCATGATGTAGTAGGTGTTACAGAAAAACACAATCACCATGGAGGCATAACCCAGCCCTGCAGAGGACGAGAGCACAGTGTCATGGCAGGTGTTTGGTAGTTCTCGGGAGCCAGAGAAATGAAAGCAACTCTCCATAAGCTCATTAAAGCCTTTTGTTTAGATTTTGTCTAAATTTCACTCGTTTCCATTCAACGTCCAGATGCTCTCTCACAAGTTTAATGTGGATCATAGTAAGTTTTTAGTGATTGTGGTGTTTAATTACTTTAGTTTTTATATTATTAGTTTATAGTTTTCAAGGTGTTTAATTACTGTCTTTGTTTTGCTTTGTATTTATCATGTACAGCGCTTTGTGACTGCTGTCTGTGAAAAGTGCTAAATAAGTAAAATTTACTTACTTACTAATATTTGTAATGAGTATTTTGACACACACACACACACACACACACACACACACACACAAATTGTTGGTCTTGCTGCTACAAATGTAAGTACAGATAGAGCACTGAACAAAATAGTTTTATTCTTTTCATTCACTCGTACATTTGATGATTAATTGCACAGCATGTGATTGTTTCATAAAGCTCAATCAGAAGTCATCAGGTTCAAGCTTCTGTTTGTAAACTGGATCAAAACATTTATGAGTTTATGTGCAACAGTAAAATCCAGACTGCCTAAACTGCACAATAAAACCGAACTTCGCTCACAAGCTGAAGGTACCCCACATCTGAAACAGACCATATCCAACCCTCTAACCTTTAACCTGATCACACAAGCGTTTTACACATTTGCCATTTCTGCTAAAATGACTAGAAACTACTTATTTATTTTAATATTCCTGAAGACTACATAAATAAATTGTAAGAAAGTCCTCCTAAGAGAGTTCAGGCTGTGCTGAATAACAAATGTGGCCATGAAAATAAATTCACTTTCAATCTCATTAGAATTGTACAAACTGTTTTTGCCTTATACCGTGTATTTTTATTTATGTTTGCACAGGTCAAACATCCTCCAGCTACCATTTATGTACATGAATTCATGCATTCATTTATTTTATTTTAGGTATTTTCCAGTGCTGATTTTAAACAGTACCTCATTTTAATGTATTTTCATTGGACCAGTGTTAGAAATCAGCTTTGTCTGTATATCAGGCAGTATGTATTTTGTGTTTATTCTGCACTTGTTGTATGAAAATAAAGTATTAAATAAATAAATGGAGCCTGACTGCACTGATCTATTGGCAAGCTTCATGCATCCTCCTGCTCCTCAGACAAACACGTTCCCTCTAAACGGTCCATATTTAGCTCCATTCCTGCTGAGACTCTCAGAACAGATGAATGACCAGTTGGTGTTGACTGTTGGTGTCGCTCCCTGTAACTGTATCAGACTGAATGAATGTGAAGGCGGAGCTCTGTTGAAATGGCACTAAAGGTCAAAGGGAGGCCTGTGTAGTAAACTACTGATAGAGCCATAAAGAGTCATGTGGTAAAGATCGGCCCTCTGACACGAGCAGTGTTTAAAGCTAACAAAAGTTATCAGGCGGCGCGAAAGTGGTGCATTTATTACTGCGTCTGTCTCATGTCTGTCATACTCATGTTGTGGGGACACAAATCTGCTTACACAGTCACATTGTGAGGTTACCATGGTAAAGGTCGGGTTTATCACCTCCAAAGTCATAAATGCAAATTGTGCATTTATGATTTCATGAGTACAGAGGCACATACGACAGCACTCAGATTATCACCTTCAGATAAACTTCCAAAGAAAGCTGAATGTGCGTTCACAGACTCACCTAATAAAATCGATTAATGTCAAGAATTTCACTCTTCTGTTGATTTACATGTGATGACATGGATTTATTTGAATTCATGAACTAAGTTTCCTCTTAAATATCTTTTGACTAGCTATAAAGCCTGACTGTAGGTTTCCTACATGAGGGACTGAAACATTCTTTTGCAGCTGGTAATGCATTCGAACCACACAGTTCACTGAAACGCTAATCTTTATCTACGGGGCCATTTTCATGATTTTTTCAGTGGACTTGGTTCCCAGGAAATCAGAATATTTCTTCAGAAATAAATTCAGCACGTAAAACAATGGGTATAACTTTTAGCTTCAGGTTACATAAACGAGTTTCTGCAACTCGTGATTGTTATTTACTACATCATAAAAATAGTAAAAACTGATGCATCAAAGTATATGAAAGAAACTTTGCGCCACTGCCAAAACTGTTTATCAGCATGTTGTCCTTTATCTACAACAGACATCGTGGTTTTCAAAGTGAGTGAATCCACCGGATCTCTTTCATCTCAGTTAATTTGATATAAAACAGTCCATTTCTTCATTTCTGTGAAAAAGTTTGATCTATGTAAAGACACACTTTGTGGCATACTGCACCTTTAAACAGCGGCGCGATGTTCCAAACGTTGATACTGCCTGCCTTCATGAACTGACCGAGAGAGATCTCCAAGAAGAATATGGGGATTCCTCCAACGAACACGATCAGCAGGTAAGGGATCAGGAACACACCTGTAGGAGACGGAATCATCTGTGATTACATGTTCAGGGATGTTCGGATATCCGAGATGACCTCAAACCAAACTCAGTTACATTTCACTAGTAAGAATTTTCTTAAAGCATGTATACCTGGTCCTTATGATGGAGTGCAGGCTTTGTTGTTCATAAAATTTCTAGTCCGAATTACAAAAAAGTTCAACTAAATGTGTTTACAGCCTGCTATTAAAAATAAGCCTGTCTCAGTCAGAATGGTTTCCATTGCCATAACAACTTTACAGTGGTTGATTTTTTAAAATAATTCTTCCATGTGGATACTATTTTACTGTGTTTTATTGAGCCATTTTACTCTGTATAGCCACTTTGTTATTTTTAATTCATTAAGCCTTTTTAATATTTTATTTTATTGAGAAACTCTATTTAGGTTTTTTTTTAGTTTTGCAACAAGTTGTTAACAATATAAACTATATCTTACGTTATTAGTTCTCCACAATTATTTCTGACTTAAAATATAACTATCTTCATTTCTACTTTGTATTTTACAAATTTAACATTTGAATGAAAAAGTAAACTTTCAATTTCAATTTTTTAAATTAATTATTATTTAATTTGAATTTTAAATTTTGAAAATGTTATTTCAACTCAAACAGTAAATATTCACTATTTTGGGATATTTCTGAATTACTATCTTAGTTTTATCATGAGTATAATCATAATATGCTCATGATCTGGATATATAAACACTATTTTGCTTCTCAAACATTTACCAATTAAACCTGTGATTTTTTCATTTTTTCTTGGCAGAAATGGCTTTCCATATTTTATTTAAAATAGGACTTAATGAAATATAACATATAGTTGAGCATGTCAGAATTAAAATTTTAATGCTTTAGCAGTGGTGAATTATGAATGTTGGATCTCATGAAACAATCAGTGAATGAGTGAAGAAATGTTTCCTCTCCTTCATTCTGAACGCTGAGAAACATGAATGAACAATTCTGCCGCCCCTCTCTCTTCTTCTGGTATTTTAATTGGTGTGATAGAAGGTCCACACACACACACACACGCACGCACACACACACGGGGTAAATGGGTCACAGTGCCACCAGAAACTGGTATGAATGGAATCAAACTGGCATGACACTGGGAGGGTGAGAGAGAGCAGCAGGCAGAGAGGGGGAAGGCTGCATGCCAGGAGTTATATAACAGTGACTGCCATTACGCCCTCAGCTCTTATACAAGGAGATGCCCATTATCATCATAGCATAACTACACTGTTAAAGGAACAGTTCAGCAGTATTTCACTATGCTTAAAACCACTGTAGATGGTTCTGTATTATACCATGATGGTGTCCAGCCTTTACCCAATGACAACAAGTGGGTAGCATGCCGATTAAGTAAAATTGGCAGGCTACTCGTTTTCATTGGTTTAAACATGTGGTTTTTACAGCAGTATGAAAACATTTTTCTTTAAAATAAAAAAATAGCTAAATAAAAATTCTAGAATTGCAGCATCTTGTGAACCAAAATATTTTTCCTGAATTTCCCAAAAGGAAACTGATTTTTGTGAATACTTCAACACCAAATGAGCTGATGGCTCAGTTGATATGGTTCTACATATCTTACTGACTCTCACATAGTATATGCTATTTAAGCTGGTTTAGCCAGATGCTGCACAGATGCATTTGAGCAAAATCGCTAAACAAATAACCTAATGAAATTTATTACATCTTTCACTCTCTAACTTTGTATAAACCATTGTGGGGCTGTTCTTATTCTTCTTCTAATGGTAGGAACTTGCTCAACTGTTCTCAACTTATAATTCAGTACTGTTAAAAATACACCCAGAACTTGTTTTACTGTGGATACTTTCTGTAAGCTGGGAGAAGAGCAGGTGATGTGAGGTAGCAGGGAATTAACCTGCACTCAGTGCACCATGCTCAGGTGCTACAGTTTTATCATTCCAGGTCATGTCAGTTAACATGTAACCTGCTTAGAGAGAGACAAACATTAAAACCCTGCCTGAATAAACCAGTTGGTTTCAAATTTAAAACTTTAATTAAAAAATATCTTATAGAAGGATAAAACACAATTATCTAATTGGACTGTATTGTTACAAAAACAAATATTTAAGGTGAGCTAATCTTAAATTAATGATAATGTTTAGGCAATTTAAAAAAAAACACACACACACACATGCCTATAGTTCTATCATTGTGAGGACCCTAGCTTACACATTGCATTGTTAGGACCTGAACCCAGAAACTGATTCTAATCTGTACCCTAAAGGTTTAAACCCTCAAACAGTCCAACAAACTGATGGTCATTCCAAAAATATCTTTACATATCTAAAAATGTATGTCTGGAAAACGTCCATACTCTTCAAAGATGTCACTGCTGTTAATAAAGGCCTTTGCTTTCCACAAAAAAGTGTTCACAAAGGTCCTCATAATATCTAAAACCAACACTGGTCCTCACAATGACAGACAAACAGGTGCACACCCCCAGCTCTCTGGGTGAGGTTGCTCCACATGCAGTTCACATCACGGCTGCTGCTGATGAGACGCACGACAGGTTGAATGACGCCAGCCTAACCAATGACGCAAGCTCAAGTGACGCGACATAGGCCCACCGGTACTCATTCTCAAACACTGTTCTGTTGTGTTAGCCAAGTTTAACTTAGCATAAAAACACACAAGCTGCTGGTGAGTCACGACTGCAGTGAGAGAAAAAGATGGAGGAAGGGGGGAGGGTCGCTACACCAGCAGCTCAATAAATATTCCCCTCACAGACACACACACACACTCAGAGCTAAGTGGTGTAATGCTGTTAGCTCATCAGTAACTCAGTGTTGATGGGATTACAGAGTACTACAGCCTCATCACAGTCAGCTGCACTGAAACACACCACTCTGTAACTCGGTATTAAATGATGTCTACTAACGTGCTGCATTTAAACTTTTGTAGAGAGTGCCAGGCTTTTGACAGCACCAATATATAAAATAAATTAGCAAATAAATGTAAAATATGAAAATTTTAACAACTTAAAATTTAAGGAACAATGAATACAATTTACACAGGATGTGCAGGCACATCAAAACTTAAAGCTTTTTGTGAAATCTCCATTAGAAGAAAATGAAATATATTGTTTCAGAAACAAAATATTATTCATGAGCTCAGACAGTTTATTAGGTACAGCTCACTAAACTGAAGACTGTAGTCCTTCATTAAATCATCCTGTATGAAGGCTCTGATTTTCAATTCGAGTTAAAGCTGCTTCAAAGAAAACCTCCTCACAGTAAGTTGGGTTATATTTGCCACGTGTAAATATAATGCTAGCACAGTCAGATCATTTAGTGAACTAAACTGGCTGAGAATAAATATTTAGTCACAACTATGTTATGCTAACTTGAAGTGTAACCACAGTGCCCAGAGTCACTCCCTTGATATTTATACATTTCAGCAAACCCTGTCTATTTTTGACACTAACAGCACCAGCAATGGTAGATATCACAATCAGTGCTTGACTGCTGACAAGATTTAGCAGCCTTGCCTTTGACCCTGCCTTCAATCTGCTATAGCATTCTGGACTTTTCCCACTGGCTCACTGACAGCATTATGGAATTTTATCTTGGCATCAAACCTACAATATAAATCAACTTTGAGCAAACTGGAAATAACCCACAGCTGTTGCTATCCATAAACACATCAAATGTGTGTTTTGTGTGTTTTTTAAAAAATCATGTTAGTAACACACTTCTGCTTAGTGATCTTTAAAACCGATTACGAAGATTCTGGGATGATTATATAAACATTAAATTAAGCATTAATTGTCTGAATATAAAATTAGAGCAGAATTAGGGTTCTAGTAGTGCCTGTATGATGGAGTTAATGTTGAAACTGCCTTTGATTTTCAATTTAGAATAAAAAGGATATAGAATAAAAACTTAAACTGAATAAATCAGAACAGGACTGACAACATAAGGTCCATGTGAGAAGAGTCAGGCAGCTCATCATCCTGTGCTGACTAGCATCACCTTACGTGTCCCACACGTGTTCAGTTCAGAGCTGAAAGTAAGGCAGAAACAGAAATAGAGCCACAGCTGCAGTTAGCTTGCTAAGCTGCAGTGCTACTGTTAGCTAGCTAAGCTGGTTAATCTGAGGTAAGTCAGTGGGCTAAGTAGGCTACTGACGTGCTGAGGGACTGACAGCCTGATAACAGGGCTAATGTCAGACCAGGAGATTCATTGTTGCCTTGATAACTTCCAATTCATATCTCTGCACTCTCCAGGATGATACTGTGTTCACAGACACACCTGAGAGAAAACCAGGTTATGACATTAATGCACTATTATCCTGTGGCTATCAGCCCAAATGCTAACCTTGTAGATAAACATTTAAACAAGTTTAATTTGTTGTTCTGTTAAATATCATCACCGATCCAAACAAGTGAAACCACATATTTTATATAGAAGTTTTCACTAAGATACTATCCTCTGGTTTTTGTTAAAGTTTACAGTTAAACTTTAGTTAAGTTGCTCAAATTAGTTGAAGTGAGGCCTATCAAACAGTAAAGGTGGACAGTTTAACATACAAGTCTGTGAGGGCTGACTGACTCTGGAGCCAGCTCCAAGTAGCTATTAGAGGTGCTTCTTGACACATGTGCATTGGTTTTAATTTTTAGCCCTGGAATTTGTCACTTGAGTAAAACCAATTACAGAAAGTACAGAATGTCCGATTGCACTCCTGTTATCTGGTACGTAAGAGAAAGGGCAACCCTGGATAATGCTTTGCATATAATCTAACTTAGCCTCATAAAATAAAATCTATGAACTGTCATTCAATCTGCCAACTCACCGATAAAAGGTCAGTTATTATGTGAATACAGATATTATATTTGCCAGTTAAATAAGGCTCATTACAAAGGAGAACAGAGTGACCATAGCAAGCTAAAATAGTTTCAGAGCTGATAAGACTAGATTCAACAGATTTCAGAAACTGCAAGTACAAAGTCAATAAAATATTTACCATGTAACAAATGATAAACATTAGATTTGTGATGAATTTCCAAAAATACTAGAGTTCATCCTTTAATTTCTAATGAGAGCTACCTTCTTAGATGGAATGTTTCAGTGGAAAATGAGTGTTTATCCATCAAAGTATTCTGACAACTTTCTGGGATAACTGTTTTGTGACATATTTTCTTATAATTATAGATTCTATGTTTGGATATTAAACTAGAGGAGAATGAGAATTTTAAACTGCGGTATGATATACATTTTTGTTAAATAATTGTACATGATTTAGTTCTGACCACAGGTGAAAGTATATAATATATATAGTTACATGGAAACAATTAATCAAGATGGGAATACACAGACCCAAATTTACTTACAGTTATTCGCCTGGTTATTCTACAAAGCTGCTATCAAACCTACAAACCTTTAGCTAATTGACTCATCTGTCACTCTGATTGAGTAAAACTACACACACACACATACAGAGAGTGTGAGATAACAGGTTTCTGTCTACCTGCCAGCTTCAGTGACATCACACAAACATTACCTGCCAAATCTAACTTAAGCTCGGCTGAAATTAGCGTCGCCTGGCTGTAGATCTGCTGGCCCATATTACCTGAGCAGAGAAAATGAGAAGCTCACCTGTGCCAAACATGACTCAAAGAACCAGGTGATGGCCTAAAAAAACCCACAATGTACAGAACACGGTCTGCCTTGCTACTGTAAGTAACTATCAAATAGTAGAAGCTTCTGTATCTAAATTAAGGCTTAGATTGCTCAATAAAACCTAAATTCTCATCACTGATGGAAGCAACTTCTGGATCTAATCAAATACATCTGGAAGTTTTCAGGGACCACCAAGACCGCTTTCGATCTTCAGAACAACCTGAAGGAAAATTTAATTCTGCTTTCAAGACACTTGAACTTCTTCATCGTCAGTCACTTCACAGACAGCCTGAATATTCAAACTACAAGCTACAAACAATCCATAACAGCAAACAAACAAACAAACAAACAAAACAACAACAACAAAAATGGGATTAAACAACAGGGGAAAAGGGGAAAGAAAATGAAGTTAGAGGGCAGGAAACAAGGAGAAAGAGAAAGTAATAAGGAAAGAGGGAACAAGGCCACAGATGAGGAAATAAGAGAAGAGGAGGAGAGGCGAGCTCTGTCAACAGGATTAAAAGATTACAGGCCACTCCTGTTAATCTCAGGCCCACGTGGTGAGAGGGATGATGATGTCACATTTGGCAGGAAAACACACACACACACACACATACACACACTATATCCATCACTGACTTTCGACCGTAGCCCTGACGAAAGGATCGTAACCATAGAGACATGAGGCAGAGCATGAAAAATCACTCCTGATCAGATTGATCAGACCGCTTGACCACAGAACTGATCAATAATGCTCAGAAAAATTAATTAAACCTCTTTCCAAAGGCGCTGTGATCAGAAAGCATCAGCAACTCAACATAGAAAAACAGAGATGCTGCTTCATTAAGAAAATGATTTATTTATTTATGCATTAAAAATATTTACTTATTTGGTTGTCTTGTTTATTATCATAAGGCATGTTTCAACATTGCATATGTTGTCTTTAAACGATCAGCAGATCATCTCACTTTGCTCTTTATCATTTACACTTTCAGCCGTCACCAAGGACCTCTCAGGAACCCTCAAAAGTAATTCAGGACCCATAAAAATATATAAGCACCTCTCTGTGATCCCTGAAACATTTCCAGGATCTTTGCAATCCTATAAAGACCCATGGATTTTCTTCTAAGGCCTCTGGAGCCTCCTTCATTGTCCTCAAAGACTCTCAACCGCAATTAAGTATGGTTTTAAAAAACTCTCCCTTCTAGGACTGCTGTTGGTCCTTAAACCACCAGGACCCACAAAAGAACCAGAAGTTAATCTGGAACTGGAACCCTTTTCTTAAACCTGGAAAAATGTACGAGACTTGTGGAAACTCACAAATATCAATGGCACTCTTAGAGAGCCATCCAGCATTTCCACTGACCTTTCCAGGTCACCTGCACACTCTTCAGTAATGTGGCTGTAATGGCAGCTGGCACCTTTCTCAATGTCCTTTAAAATTATAAAACTGAACACTGGGACATCTCCCTGCTACCTTCTTTAGTGATCTATGGAAACTGCAAGTCATTCATCCTCTGAAACATCCCAGTGTCATTCAAGGACCCCTGGTCCATTTTCACTGACCTTTGGTAAGTCCTTAGGCACTCAGAATCCTCTCAAGGGTTGTGGTACCCTCTTCTTAAACCTTTCAATTCTACAGAAAGAATTAGAGAGAGGAAATTCAACAATTGGAAGGCTGAACTATTCATCACCAAACTGAGCCCTGAAATGAACCACTTCTCATTTGCCTAAAACCCAAGTTCACAAAGAGCAGACTGGACACAATGTCCTTGCTGGGAATATTTAAAACCGGTCCCCACAAAGACAGGAGAACGCGTGCACACACACACACACACACACACACACGATATCATTCACTGCTTCAGTGATTATAAAATGACCTGCAGCTCAGTTTCATCTTCACAGATCAGTTCTGTCCTTCAGATCAGTGTGTGTGTGTGTGTGTGTGTCCTTGGTAGGGTGACTGCAGCACGAAAACACACTGCAGGATAATA
>VOQJ01047693.1:13190-24912 GCA_015052665.1 Apistogramma diplotaenia | reverse complement strand
TTCTCCTCACAGCTGTTTTCTCTGTCTGATATGTGTGTGTGTGTGTGTGTGTGTGTGTGTGTGTGTGTGTGTGTGTGTGTGTGTGTGTGTGTGTGTGTGTGTGTGTGTGTCCTTGGTAGGGTGACTGCAGCACGAAAACACACTGCAGGATAATAAATCTAAGTGACTCGGATTTATTGGAGAATGAAGACAGAAAGGACAGGAAAGGATAGAGGGAATGTGGGAAGGGTGGAAAGGAGGACTGAAAGAAAACATGTAAACGTGTAAACATTTACTTGGATAAAAGCAAAAAGTAGGCCAGTTAAACGTTTGTATTATACCTCACAAATAACTGAAGAAACTGCAGATTTTTGCCTAACTTGTTCATCTGATCCAGTCCAAACTCGGCAGCTTCATCGCTGAGGACCTGACTGAGCTCCGAGCCAGATCGGTGGTGGTTCGGATGAGCAGTTTTTACATTTTGGCTAAAAGCTGCTTATGTCGACTGCTGCCTGCTCCACATACACACCTGTATGTTTGTTTTGCCATCTTTATGGAGACATTCACTGATGTTACTGCTTGATTCACAGCACTGCGTTAAATCTACGCCGCAACCGTTCGTGCATTTTCAAGAAGCGTAAGTAGGTCTGCAGCAATTTGTGGTGTAAACACAGCATTTCGATTAGCAATCAATGATGAAAAAGCAATTTATTTATGTTTAATTGGAAAGGCATCACCAATAGTGGAACATCTGGTTTGTGGGCTACTGCATTTTGGTCCGGGATGTTTTTTCATGCTTTTGTCGCTACGTGGTAAATGCCACCGTTGCTCCCTTTCCTTTCCTTTCCTTTCCTTTCCTTTCCTTTCCTTTCCTTTCCTTTCCTTTCCTTTCCTTTCCCGGTCCACTTAAAACTGCACAGAAGTACGTCTGCAAAGGTTACATTCCCTTGTCTCTGCCTACAAATGCCTACGCAAACAGACACAAATGTGCTACTGTGAATCCTGCTGAACACCTCCTTAAAATGTAATTGGCAGTAATTGTATAATTCTCTTTCGTGCTCATTTATGCTACTGCAAAACCAGTGGAAATGAATGCTGTTTTTCTAGTTTGGCGATCTTTGTCCCCCCTTTCTGCATTCCAGTAAAAGTAACTTCTGTCCAAAATGTATCAGCTCCAAGTCCAACATGATGCGTTCGGTCATGTTAGCAGAGGGAACATCAGTATGGGATGTGTGGCATTCAAAAGAGTGCTATAAATTAGGCTTAATGCTTTCACAAGCCTAGTGTGCAGCCCTTACTGAAACTAGCCTAACTCTAACTGACCATAAAATCAAGAGTCTTTTCCTCCAACAACCTTTTGAAGCCGTGTAAAAGAGATGAAGGCTGGCCAAACAGACCTTTTACAAAAATTTAATCCATCTGATGCTCTAAATCAAACTAGTTCTCAAATATATCTCACAAAGATATCTGGAAATATTTAGTTGTATTTGTTCACCGTGGCACTCATTCGTGTAGGTCGGATGAACGATTCTGCACAGACATAAAATCGGCGAGTAGATCTTTTAGCTAACGTCTTTTCAAAACTGTAACTTTGTATTTATCTGCCATCTGTAAATTGTACCTACAAATCCTGGGTTACACCCTCAGAACAGGCAGTAACAAATGAAAGAGCAGCTTGAATCTACACAATAAAGTACATTAAAATCCATCCATCCATCCATCCTCGTCCGCTTATCCCGTTCGGGGGGTAAATCTCATCTAGACCAGATCAAGTCTGAATATTTAACCTTCGAACCCTCAGTCTGCCCCATTAAAGATTATCAGAGGAATAAACAGCGATTTGCATATTTCCCAGGACAAGTTAGAACAATCAATGACTTAGCAGCTTAAACTCAACCATGCAAAACCCTGCAAGGCCTCCAGCTTTACACAAACAAAATAACCCTTCAAAAAATATAATTTTAGAGATTAAACGGTTGATTGTGAAAGTCAGTGTAAAAGAAAGTTTTAAAAAGAACAAATTCAAATCAGAGCAATTAAAATATTATTTTACAAAGATCTGATTGTAATTCAGCAGTGGGGTCTTTACCTCGTTGTGATTTGTTGCTGTATGAATTGTATAAACTGTTGTTCGATATTTTCTGTCATTTTCTTATTACAAAGGTGAGTAGAACGGGGGTGGAACCGAGGCCCAGTGCAAAGAAGGATTATTTTGAACAGCGAGTCACACAAAGCTGCTCCAGCAGAGAGAATTTTAAAAAAGAGCTGAAGGAGATGAAAAACTAACAGGTCCTGTTTAAAGAGCGTCTCTGAAAAGGGCTTTTTATTTTTTCATTAACAACCATGTTACCAATTAACCTAACTCACTCTCAGATGTTTTTTTAATCATTACACAACTTTTACAGCGTCCCGTTGAGCCCTGTGGCTAACATAAGTTGTTAAGACATGTTTTCTGAAGGCCAACTCAAAGAGCGAAGCTGCCAACGAGGCTGAAAAAGGCCGGCACGAAGCTTCAGCTCTGGCTTCAGCCTCACACGGATAAATCAGGTGTGAAGCGCGTGACCTTTGCTGAGTCGCATGACGACAGTCTGTATTGTGAGAACTGAACCTTTTCTCTTCACTCTCTGTGATTTAAGTCTGACCTCCTCCTCTTCCTCCTCACCTCTGTGAACATTCAGACCTTTCCCAGCTCTCCTCCTCTCCATCGGGCCGAGGCTGTGAGAACGAGACCTTTTCAGGTGAGAGGAGGCCGCTCTTTTTCTCATTTCTTTTTCTGCTGCTTAAGTTTCACAGAGGTAATTAATCCACCTGCCTCCTCTTCCCGCAAAAACATTATTTTAATAAAATTATTCAATTCGGTTTCATATAAAATGTCACAAAAGAACGGCGGACACCTAAAGTCACATGTGCAGGTGTCCAACGAGCCCAGAAACAGCAAGTAAGTAAATGCGTTTATTAAAAATCAACATCTATTTAACTGTTAACAAAGCTTTACAAACATTCTTGTGGCTGCATGAAAACAGCATCTACTGATATGATTAATTCCACTGAACTCTGAGGATTTGCTCTCCGTGGGGGGTTTTAAGGGGCCTGAGCTGAAGGCTTTTAGGGTTTAGGCGGGAAGTTCCAGGTCTTTAACATGACCCTGATCACCGCGAGCAAACACAGACGTTACCTTAAAAACAACATTTTTACAATACTTTATTTTAGAAACTAAAACAATCAGCTCAAATAAAATGTCGTTTTAAAAATGTCTTGAAGGTTCTGATTGGGATTCAACACTGGTCATGTGACCAGCCGATGAAGACGGTCTCACAGGTGCATAAAGTGCTGATTTCGCACCCTGAATGCAAGTCAGCAACTGAACGCTGGAACGGTGCGTTCGGACCAAACGTGATGGAGGGAGGACGGCCGAGGTGGAGCTGTGTTGGAGCAGAAACTTGGACATTAACGAGTTCTTACGGGACCAAAAACACTCGTGTGGAGTTTGGATGTTCCCGTTTACTCCAGGAGCTCCGGTCACTGCCACCATCTAAAAACATGCTGATTTCATACACACATTTTATTTATTCATACTCCCATCCATTATGCATACTGTGTATGCGGTGCACAAATTACTGGCTACAAATGCGTATAGTGTTTTGATGTTTATGTGTATTGATACACATTCTATGCATGTAGTGTTTTCTATTTTTATTTGACTCTATTTTATTTGATTTCATCCTTCTCCTCCGTGCTGATCTGATCTTTTCTGACCGTGATCCCGCCGGTCCTCTAACAGATTCACTTCCTGCTTATGTAGCAAATACATTTAAAATGTATTTACACTCATTTATTCCTTCATCAGCTGCTGACCAGCGAAGTCCTGACCTTCCAGTTTCATCTTCATAGTCTGACCCCCCCGACTTTTCCCCTTTTTTTAATATACAAAAACATTATTTATTTTGAGGTGCATCGTAATTTGCTGTGTTTAAGTGGATGAAGTGTATTCCTGGGTGGAGCAAAACTTAACACCTCTAAGCTCCGATCTCACTGTACGTCTGTATAATAACAATAAAGGCATTCTATTCTATTCTATTCTATTCTATTCTATTCTATTCTATTCTGAAGTTGCTGTCCACGTTTCTCTTCTCTGCCAAGAACAGCTGCTTTAAACCTCACCATCGCCTCGCTGGCAGATGTGGACGTGTGCGATTAGCTCTTCTGTGGTTTTTTCTGTTCAATCACAGGTTCTCGTCTTTTCTTTCACTTCATTTCTCTTTGCAATAACTGCTTTTACCTGTTATTTTAGCCGTGGTTCAGTTTTTGGTATTAACCTCAGATTGCTTTGGGGACCTGAGCAGGACTTCCTTTTAAAACTTATGTTGGGCTCCTTCACCCCAAAGACTGGTCTGTCTGAGTGAACAGGCCGGAGAAGGACAACTGTGTCCTGTACCTTTTCCTTCCCTGCAGCCACCACCAGGCGGGAGCTTTGGGAGTTCCTGAGTTTATCCATGTGCTTCCGTAATTTTGTTTCCTCTGTGGTGGCAGCTCCTCTCTTTCACTTGTGTGACCCTCAAGTGACTTTTTTGAATCAAAGTGCTTTTGAATGTGCTTCTAGCTGACCTAAATTTCACTGAGCCAAGTTAAGATCAAAGTAGAAGCAACTGCTATTCAACCACTGAGAAGATGGCAGAGCTCCAGGTGGTAACGGGAGCGCAGGCATCCATGCACAGGCTCACGTTTACACTGTACCCTGCACCAACGTGCAGGAGGCTCAGGCTGGGAGCCAATAAAACTCAGTCAACACACACACACACACACACACACACAAACAGTGTTACTGTGATGGAAGCCGATCGGCTGAACCTGCTGCTGTCACTCTGATCGATAGCACATTGCTGCCACCATCCAAACACATGAAGCCAATGATACTGCTGAAGAACCGGGTCCAAGCCCTGCCCTACGAGCAGCCACGCCCCCTCACATTAAGCTCCACCTCTTTCCCATTTGCCTCTTTGCTTTATGGCCTGTGGGAAACAGTCTCCAACAAATCGAATCCAGTTTGACCGACATGAAAAAAGTTCTGAATTTTTTGGAAGAAATTTTTTTTTTTTTTAATGAGCGTTTATGCTTTGCTGCCCCACAGTGACGGAGTATCCTGCTCTCCCCCGAAGACCAACTGAAACCTACACCGACCTGCAGGGACCATTAAAGTTCTGGATGATCTCCAGCTCCAAAACAAACACGGAGGCTCACACAGACTGAATCAGTCGCTTTTTTTTCCCATATTGTCCTTTTTTTTTGGTGCAGTTAGTTAAGACTAAGTTTTTTTCAGTGGGAAATGCTTTTAATGTATGTTTTTAATGCCCAAAGTATGTGTGGTGTGAATCGCAGTCATTCTCGTTACCATCAGCTCTTCAAGTGTTAACTTTTTCAACCTTTAAAAGCGGGAAATCTTCACTTTGATGTTCAGAAATGTGAAGCTGTGGGAAAGATCTCCTTCTGGTGAAAAATCATGTCGAGACAGATTAAAATAGGAGTGATAACTGATGTCCAAGAACACAAAAACAAAGTCAGAAATTAACAGATCTGTGTTTGTGGACACAAATGCACCCCGACCTCCCCCCTGTTGGCCTGCAGCAAGCTGTGGTGGTTCACAACCACTGATGTCCAACAGGTATCAAACAAAAATCATCTGGTACAGTCGGGATGTGAGCTTTCCCCCTGCAGGTGTGTGTGTGTGTGTGTGTGTGTGCTGCGCCTCACCTCCTCCGTTCTTGTAGCACAGGTAGGGGAACCTCCAGACGTTTCCGAGTCCTACAGCAAAGCCCACGCAGGACATGATGAAGTCCATCTGCCGTGTCCAAGTTTCTCGCTCCTGGTAACCAGGTCCCACCCCGTTGACCATGCCACTTTTTTTGTCCTGTCCGACACAAGAAGTGCCCGGGACGAGGCTGCCATTAGTGGCCGCAGGGGCATAACCGCTGTCACTGGCCCCATTAGAGAGGGTGATGGGGTTCTTCTTGGTTTCCTCCAGGAGAACCAGAGAGCAGGAGGAGGCTGGAAGAGCCTGCTTTTCCATCACTGACAGAACAGGAACCAACAGGAAGTGGTTCTGATAAATTTAGCCTCTGTAACCCCTTTAGTTCCTGCAAGTTGTGGCTACAATGTCTCTTATTTCTCTTCAGGTGTTTTCCCACAGTTCCCACTCAGTCAGCTGTGGCTCCCACTTCGCCCCTAAAAACCAGTCAGACTCAGGTCTTCTCCCTTTAATCTGACAGTGTTTTGTCCTTTTAAAAGTCCCCAAAAACACGAGTCCAAACACCCACTCAGGTCCCACAGAAAACCAGTAAAACACCAGTCTGCTCAGTCCACCTCGGAGTGCCTTTATTTTGAAGGTTTAGCCTCTTTAAAGAGTGATTTCTCACACTTCCACACTGTGTGCTCACCTCCTCTGAGTCCCACCAGTCCGAAGGTCAGAAGGTCAGAAGGATCAGACCTCTCTCCTCTGCCGCGCTCTCACACTTTCTCACGATGTGACTCTTCCTCTGTGAAGCTGGAGGACCTGCTGTTTTATTTAGCACTCCGGCTCTTTCCAGACGATTTAACCAGTAAAAAAAAAAAGAGGAAACAAATTCACAAAGTCCAATAATAAAAAGGGGGATTTATTTATTTTTATCCAATTACGGGGATTTAACTTGAAAAATCAAAATGATAGAAAAATTTTAAAAAATTAAAAAAATAAAGGGAATTACACCGACAATCGGGCAGCGACCTTCAAAAACAATCCACGAAACACTTGAATGTGAGTCTGAAGAATCGCATGGGAACAGAGAGTCACGGAGGAGACGGCGGCCTGCTGGAAGACGGAGAGGACGGCGGAACCGAAATCAGTCCAATTATTCCCCTAATAAAAATAAAGATACATTTATAAAAGAACCAGAACAGCGCACGACTTCAGTGCCGGCGGCGGCGCAGACTGTGGAGGAATCGCAGCAGCTGCTCCATCCGAAGAGGAGGAGGAGGAGGAGGACGAAGCGCACGTCCGGACCGCGGTGAGTGCGCGCTGGTCTCGGAGCTGTCAGATATCCCGTTGGAGTCTGTATTTAAAGTCTGCCTGTCTGTCAGGCACCAACGGCTTTAAAAGGAGACGCGGCCGCGCTCGTGACGTCACGTGGGATACCACGCCTCCTCGCCTTAATCCCTCCCTCTCCATCTCTGCTCCTCTCTCTCCCCTTCCATCCTCTCCCTCCTCCGCTTTGCCCTTTCTCCTTCTTTCCTTCTTTCTCTCCTCTCCTCCCCCTGTGCCTTCTTCTTCACTTTCTCCCTCTTCTCACCTCCTTCCTTACCTTCATCTCTTCCCCCTTTGCCCTTGATTTTTCCTCCCCCTTTTCTCGCCTCCTCTGATTCACCCCTCTCTCCCCCTGCCCCCGGGGGAGTCTCCTTTCAGAACATTACAAAAGAGGACATCCAGCCCCCACCAGGCATGAAGACTGTTGTACCTTAACCTGTCCTCAGTAAACCTGCAGCAAAAAGCTGCAGCGGGGAGGCGACTCTTTCAGGGAAGTGAAGTTCTCGACTGTCCACCAACAGGTTCACAAACACTGCACAAATATCAAAAACTGAATTCATTAACTGCATGTTGAAAAATGATTCTGTGGTTCAGACACGTGATCATCAAACCTTCCAGAAGAACAGGCATCAGGGACTTCAACGCTCAAAAGATAATAATAATAAGATAAATCTGCGCGGACAAACGGGGGATGGATGAGTCCGGCTTAACAATGACTGCCTGCGGTGCTGCTGGCCAACAGGGAGCCGGTGGAAGCTGTGCTGCCATTGGCTGAAGACAAAGGAAGGGGAGAGAGGAATGGCTGCTAGAGGCCAGCGAGAGAGGAGGAATGGCGGGATACAAACTTGTATGGAGTGTGAGTGGATGATATGATGGGGAGAAGGAAGGTGGATATATTGAGATCAGGTGGAAGCGAAGCAAAGCCAGGAGGTGGATTCAAAGTGTTCTGCCAGGGCGAAGATAGGAAGAGAAATGGGGTGGGCCTTGTCCTGAAGGAAGAATATGTGAAGAGTGTTGTGGAGGTGAAGAGAGTCACACAGGATCACGAGTTTGAAACTGGGGTGATGCTGAATGTTGTCAGTGCGATTTCCCCACAGGCTGGATGTCAGAAGACAAGCAGGAATTCTGTCGTAGGTTGGATGGAGTGGTGGAGGACTGGTGAAGGGAACCGTGGTGATGAGGAGGTGCTGGGTCAGAATGGTGAGAAATGCAGAAGAAAAGATGGTGTGAATTTTGCATAAATGGTTGTGGTGAACATGAACACACAGCAGGGAGCCAGCAGAGGAGCTACGGTGCCTCCTGAGCAGCAGGAAGTATGTGAGGAGGTCTTGCAGGACTTGCATGAACTTAGTGAGAAACAGGTGAGGTGAGTTGAACTCCTTTGTCTTTGCAGTGGTGATCGATGCGTCAGGCAGGCGTCTCTGTGCACTGTGATGTTCTCTCGTTATTTTGTACCAAACTAAATTGGTACTAACACCATAAAAATCGAACAAGAGCACTCTGATGCTCCCACAGCACACATGAACGCTACAGTATCTGAATCCACATTTCTCTGATATCGTCTTGAGAACATGAAGACCGTGTCGCAGAATTTTATCATCACTGGTATTTTTGTCATAGACTGTACCTAAAAGATGGACGTGGCCACTATTTGTTTTTGATTCTGCATTTGAAGCCTCAACATAACATTTTTGCAATGTTTTGTTTTGTTTTTGTTTTTTTTAGCCAGAAGTGACCACATTTGGCCATCTGGGTGGATGGTAAATGGACTCTTACATAGCGCTTTTCTACTCTACTTGAGCACTCAAAGCACTAATACAACACGTTTGCATTCACCCATTCATACGAGCACATGTGAGGCTAAGCTAAGTGCTTTCTGTCTAACATTCACACACATTCACACTCCAACATTTGCGTTCAGTATGTTTCCCAAGGACACTTTCCACGCAGCCCGGAATTGAACCGCCAACCTTCCGATTGGTCGGTGAGCCGCTCTACCTCCTGAGACACGGCCACCTAGTGGAGTGCTCATGTATTAGCTTATGCTAGCTTGATTAACCAGCTGCACACTGGTACTAAGTGTTACTTCTGAAGTACAAACCTCTCCGGTGGTTTGCACCTTGTGGCATTTGTCAGGTAATTACATTAAAAATATTCCAAAAGGCACAAAAGTCTTGAAGATGCTGTCAGGATGTTTATTTCTGCTGTAAAGTTGTGAACATTGGGAATCTTTGGAGATCAACTCAGGTTTAGAGCCAAATGAGCAGGACGAGAAACCAGAGCAACGCTTCTCTGCAACTCGCAATTTGACCGCAGCTTGAAACTCGAGCATCAGCCTGTTTTTAATGTTTTCTATCTGCTTTAAGAGGATGGATTAAATCAAAGGGAAACCCGGCCCTTGACTCATACGCTGTGGGGGAGGTGGGAGGCATTCTCCTGGTTTGGTGTGGCATAAACATAGGACCTCTGGGGGTGTCTTGTTGACAGTAGATCCTGATGGTTGGCAGATGGGCCTGGAAGGTGGTGTTACTGAGAACTGACAGAGTACCAGGTGACCATATCAGGGTGACCATGATGGCTTTTCCTTGAATTTGTCCCACAATCTTTACAGTCTTTATTTCATCTCGCGGTAACTGGACTGTTTCATGTAAAATAAGTTCACATTTGAGCTTCTGAAAATCAACTTGTTGATGTTGATTTTCCGTTAACAGTCTTGCTTCTGCCACCTGATAGCCCTCCTCTCTATTTCAGTTCTTTCCTGCCGCAGTGATGAGATCCAGGATGAGTTTAGGACCAAAAATAGATCAGAATATAATGATGTCACTTTTAAATCCCATGATTTAGATTATATGGAAATATTCAATGGCAGTATTAATCTGAATTAAATACTGCAAATTAATAATTTAGGTTATTTATTATGAATGACGTGTTGAGCATTGC
Organism: Apistogramma diplotaenia; assembly: GCA_015052665.1. Taxonomy (NCBI): domain Eukaryota; kingdom Metazoa; phylum Chordata; class Actinopteri; order Cichliformes; family Cichlidae; genus Apistogramma; species Apistogramma diplotaenia. Next base: position 14,939 of record VOQJ01047693.1, on the reverse strand, counting down.
CTGCAGTAACTCCATGGACCACCAGGGGGCTGCAGGAAACACTTTGGTTCACTAAGGTTAAAACTGTTAGCTAAACTAAAACCTGCAGTGACATATTAGAGCTCTGAAACTTTAAATTTGATGCCTTTAAATTACTTAAGATTAATTCCTGGCAGCCTAATGCAGGAATTCACCTTTGGGGTTGTTTCAGGTAAAGGCCTTGTGACCAGGCCAAAGGTGAGCAGGTATCCTGCGGGGAGCTGCCATGAGAAGACGGGACTGTGATCACAGAGGGACGGACAGACAGCACCAGAGGAAGGTTTGTCCAAACCTTTGACTGGTTTTGTAGTTAGCACCAATAATCAGGTGGTGTTTAGCAGGTGCACCATTACACCACCGCCGTGCTGACAAACACAGTCACGATCAGGCGGTAGGTGGTCATCTTTGTGACTGATGAACATTGTGTCCAACACCTGATGTTGTGAGAAGGACCCTCACTGAACTTTGGCAAGGACTAATGGTTCCTTTCCTGGTGGAGATGGGAGTGATACTGGTTCTGATGCACGAGATGTGTCAGAACTGAGTCTGCTGTGTTGGCTATGAGGGGAGGGGTGGGGGGTGGCAGGTTGTGCCACCATGTGATGCAATATTCATGGAGTACATATTATTCATCTCAGCTCTCCATAGCGTTTACATTTTTTAACATGCTTTTGAATAGATGCTCCCATTTCACATCGTTCAGCAATGAGGAGAAGAACAAACCAAGCAGAAATCCCTGGTCTGGTTTGGGAAAACTGAAGCACCGGGAATGCTGCAGCAAGTGTATGCAGATGAGACTATCATGCTCACATTTTTGAGGGCTACAAGAGTTCCGAAGACGGACATGAGAGACGAGTCCAGGAGGGTGCTGATGTTGCATGGCTGTTCACAAATGAGTTCTGCATGAACTGGGACAGAGTTGGGGGATTATCCTGAGGATCTGGGTCCCCACGATCCCCACGCACCATCTGCCTGACACGCTCCACGGTGGACTCAGTCCCGCTTGTTGAAGTCCTTCCATTCCTGGGGTCATCTTTCACGTCCTCGCGTCCCTCTGTGAACCTCTTGCACCACTCAAAAACAGTGTGACATCATCTCATCTCCATACATTTGCTGCAGCATTCCTGGAGCTTCTGACCGAGGTCTCCCCAACCAGCAGCTTGACTGGAAAATGCGATTAACTGGAAGCACCTGATTATGCAGAAGCTTCATGTGCAGGGTTCGGACTAATGCAGTTCGGTGTATTCCTAGCTGCCAGAGTGCTCCTTAAGGTTTTTTTTTAACTCATCAGGGTATCATTTGGCAACAACTGAAGTCCTGTGTTTCCATCCAAAGATATGCTTCCCACTGCCAAACTGGTCATGCTAGATAGCATTGCAGGGAACATAACCTCACCACAGCGTCTCCAGACCTTCTCATATCTGTCACATGTGCTCGGTGTGAACCTGAACTCATCTCCTCAGCACCGAGCCTCTCTTTTCCTTATAAACTTTCCCTCATACATTTCATTTTCGACTGATTAAGCCACGACATGAGAAGCTCCTCGCATGATGTCAAGGAGTTTGATGAAACCTTGCCAGGAACTGTATGGCTCCACAGAGGTCCAGGTCTCAGTATAAAGTATTATAGTGCATACTCAGGTATGAGCCATACTGCAGCTCTGCTTCCAAGTAACAACACATAATGCTTAACTGTGAAACTAAGCTCAACACAGCATGCCCCCAAAACACA
>VOQJ01047693.1:2287-13170 GCA_015052665.1 Apistogramma diplotaenia | reverse complement strand
CTCAGTATAAAGTATTATAGTGCATACTCAGGTATGAGCCATACTGCAGCTCTGCTTCCAAGTAACAACAACATCCACGACGAACATCTTCAGCACTGATAGAAGAGGTTCAAACACTTCCTCCAGATGAAGAGCTGGTGCCACAGGAAACATCATGAAGTTGAGTTGTGCTCATATTTACTCTGATGAAAATAAGAGTAAACATCATTACAGCATTGTCAGCATATATTGCAATAAGCACTCACCCATTTTTTTCCAAGGTGCTGGAAACATTCCTGGGAAGTTTTGGTCCGTGTTGACATGACAGCATCACACAGTTGCTGCATCCATGATGCAAATGTCCTGTTCCATCCCAAAGGTGCTCTGCTGGACAGCTTTGTGACATGGTGCGTTAATCTGCTGGAAGCAGCCATCAGAGGATGGGCACACAGGGATGGACCGGGTCAGGAACAATACTCAGTTGGTCTGTGGCCTTTCAGTGATGCTCGGTTGGACCTAAAAGGCCAAAAGTCTCCCAAGAAACTTTTCCTGTTTTCATATTTGCATAAAAATCGCAAAGGGTGTTTAAATAGACAAAAAGGTTTTCCCTTCACCACCCAGAAGGCGTTGGCTATCACCGGGTCCTGACACCAGGCAGGGATCTGTGGAGGTTCTGGAAGAGGAAACAACACCGTCTGTTTTTAAGCTTCCGGAGTCATGCTGAGGAGCTGACGGTGTACCGCTAATGATCCTAAATGTTTCCCAGCTTCACCTGTTTCATCTCCTTCACTGATCCCTTTCAAGGAACGTCCTCTGCCGCCCCCCAGTGGCCTTAAATCGAACTACACATCAACCTGCGCTTCAATCATACTTTGATTGTTCAGTTTGAAGTCCATCAATGTCTGATGGACCTGCCTGTATATTCGTCTCCTGGACTCAGAAATGAACAGGGAGGGCCGAATGTTTTGAATCAGTTTAATTTCACAAAGATTAATTTACTTCGTAAAAGTGTCTCAGTCATTTAAAGTCAGCTGGTATGAAAATACTTCACAGAATTAAATCAGACCAACAGTTTCAGATTTCTCTTTGAAGAGGACCCCTTCTGCTCGTTTCCAGCTTTTATTCTGGAACTCTATTGGAGTAGCTTCTGATTGGCCAGCTCCAGGAAGCCTCGGAGTTTATGAGTGTACTTCCTGTTGAACTGGTGGGAGGATTCAGAGCAGCCTGAAGGATTTCAGCACATTTTAAGAGGCATGAGACAGAAAGCAGAAGAGGTCCCCTTTAACAGGAAACAGAGAAATCTTTAAGGCACCGAATCAAATAAGATTACAGTCACAACATGTCGAGCTTTCAGCTGCTAAAGATAAAAATAAAATACTGCTTTACGCTGAGGAGGAATCACTGTAAACCGAAGGTCACGTAAAGGCACTTTTTGTAAAACCCCTCAGCAATTCAATGACAAATGTCAACCACAAGGTGGCAGCATTTAAGGCTTTAATATTTTGTTTTATGATGTTCCTTCATATCTTTGATCTTTGATCTTGTTCTTCGTGTTCAGCTGTTTTTATGAGCTTTCAGCCTCGTTTCAGCTTAAATAAACGAAATGTTCAGTCATCAGAAAACGGAAATGCAGCTTTTACTTTGAAATGACAAATATTTGACTTGTTTTCTTTATCAAACTTTAGGAATGAAACAAAAAAATTTTAAATACAAAAAACTTGAATATGATTTACAAAACATAAAGGATTTTATTTTGAAATGACAGAGCACCTATCACATTTAGAAAATGAAACGATGCTTTTAAATTATTTGTCAGTATTTAGTCTGTTTTTTTGATTTAGTGTCATAAGTTTTTTTTTTAAAGTTTTTTTTGTTTGTTTTTTTCCTGGAGAAAATGTTTTTTATTTGAAAAGTATTTTTGGCTTTTAGCCGTTATTAGATATCAGAGAAATGTGGAGTGGCCTGGGTGAAGCGAGGCTGCTTCACTTTGAAATGAACTCATTTTAATATTTAAATATTCCAGCATGAAGCTCTGTGAAGGCCAGAATAACACTGAATAATGAACAGAGCAGCTCCACGGCACAATGAGCCAAAGCTTTGCTGCTCATTCGAAGCTGCTGGAGTGACTTTGATGCGTTAAATAGTAAATAAATACCAAGCCGAGTGTTTTCCTTCGAGAAGCAGCTGAAACTATTATAAAAATGTTTTACTACAGTACTGTAGTGCAGCAGGTGCAGCAGGAGTGCTGTGGTTCGGGGTGACAGTGGAGCCTGGGTTTACTGTGGAAGGGGTGGACCTCGGGGGGGCAGGAGTAGGAGCCTCAGGATCCTTTCTCTTTAGCTGCACACCTGCAGGACAGGAGGAGGAGGAGGAGGAGGAGAGGAGGTTAGAGTTCATCATCACCCCGGCTGCTGCAACACAATGTGGATGTTTCAGTTTTTCTTTGCATCAGACCTGTGAGGCCCGCCGGTGCTTTTATTTTCATTTAACCTTCATGTAAAGAAGACCAGTTCTTCCTGTTCCTTGTTTTCTGTCACATGAGCTGTTCCAATGGTGGAGGGTCATTAAACGCACCACGAGCCAAACTCGCTTCATACAGTTTTCCTACATTCATAAGAAGCTGAAACAGCTCGTTAGTTACAGAACTCAGAAGCATTATGTGTTGCCCCTCTGCAGGCTTCCAAAATCTGGCCAATGAGAAGAAAACAGGCTTCTAGAGACTGAGGGAGGGAGCTAAAACGGTTTGTTTCAGACAGACTGAATGAAGCTACAGGATCATGCAGAGGCACTCCAGACATGCAGCTGCAAATGAAAGAAAAAATGAAGGTAGAATCAAACGTTTCCTCCTCAGAATAAAATCGTTCACTTAACATTTTCTATTTTTATCTTTAATCACTGGATACTAAGATCGGCTTAATTTTTTTTTTCAGGTTCAGCTGCTTCTGTTTAACCAATAACATGGCAGCAACTTAACGTATCGATGCAGACCTGATCAACACGACCTGCTGAAGTTCAACCTGGACACGAACGGTGATTAATCGCCTTTGAATGTGTCGTCAGTTCCACACAAGCTGCCTTCTTCACCACGAGCGTGACCTCCAGGTCACCAGGTCTCAGCCAACAGAGCAGCTCTGAGGACCGTTTCCAGCTCTCTGTTCGATCGGTGCCATGAAGAATTAAAAGGAGGTCCAACCCAGGACTAGCTAGGTGTACCTAATAAAGTGGCTGGTGAGAGTTTGAGCTGCAGAGCCTTCAGCAGAGCTGAGAGCGAGGACGCAGCGATAACAGTTTATTATCAGTTTCTACAAATACAAATCTCACTAACGAACAATCGTTTGTTGAAGGTTTTTGACCCTTTTTGAACTTTGGAAAAGTTTCAATCAATAACTGAAGGAAACATTTTCCCCTCAGTGTTTCTCAGTGAAGTCGCTCAGATGTGGATTATTTTACCAGATTATGTTTATTTCATTAAAAAAAACGTTAAGATAAAGCTGGAAAACTCAAATTCCCAAAAATGTTATTTAATTTGACCTTTTTTAATGTTTCTCTTTTTTTTTTTGTTTAACTAACATTTTATGTTTAAAAAATTACTGGATTTTAGCTGCTTCAATGAAGCATTTGATTATTGGCCAGTTCGAGGCTCCAGAGCTGAATCGCAGCCCGGCCTGATTCCCGGCCTGATTCCCGGGATTCTGCTTCCTGACAGAGCCGGATATTTTACACTCTTAGGGAAGACTGAACGCTCCCAAAAACTGGGAGAAAGAAGAGTAAAGTCTGCATGTTTGGAGAAAAAGGCAGGAATATCACTTATCCAAACTGCCCTCAGAAACATGTGGAAGGAGACTTTGTTTCCTGTCTCTGACCTATAAAGTAAGACAGACTCCAGTTTAAGTCCACGTCCTCGTTTATATAAAACTGTTACCAAAGGAAGTATTTACAAATCAGAGGCATTGATACAAATCAACAATCAAGTGCAAACAGATCAGAGATGAAACCTGTTCAGATTTCATACAAACAAACCAACAGGAAGAGGAAACCGCAGCGGAGCTCCACTGAGGACGGAGCGGCCAGCGGGTGGCGCTCCGCACCGTCAGCTGAACGAGCCGCTGGAAACTTCAAGTTTCTTCGACTCGAGCTAAAAACAATAAAATAATATTCAACGAATCCCAAAAGTAATAAATAGAAAATAAACTGAAAACTCCGCAGCCCTGTTGTGATGTCATCATGTTTGTTTTCTTTGAGAACAACAAAACACACCAAGTATTTGTGTATCCATGGTGACGGGATGTTTGTGATTTTGTTAATAAAGTTTGGAGCTTCCGAGCGACAGGAAACGAAACCGGAATCCGTTTCCTGATGTAAACGAGTTTAAGGAAAAATCAAAGATCCCATCATTAACGCCCCGATATGAACCAGCTGATATGTGCACAAAGATATTTTATCGTACTGATGTGCAGAGATATTCATTACATTACGATTATCTTCAGGTATCACTTCATAACCCTTCGTTGGCCCGTGATGACGGACCGTCGCGCCCCCGCTGCTGAACCCTGAAGCTCCCTGCGGAGTTTCCTCTTCCTCTTCATTCACCACCACCCAAAGACTCCCACATTAAATAAAAACAGCTCATATATTATTATTATAATCATATGATAGACAGCAACTTTGAACTTTCAAAGTCAGCTGGGGATTTTTTTCTTGTTGGTTTTCCAAAAACAGAAAAAGTAACATTTTCTAATCTTTTTTCGTTTCCTTCACAGTTTGATTTGGATCAAGAAAAGAAACGATTGTAACCAGAAAACAAAACCAATGCAGTTCTTTTTTGGGAGGTTTGGTTTCGAGTTTCTGTCCGTCAGCTTTTACACAAACTGATCAAATAAAACCTAAAATCGCAGATTCATTCGGATGTTTTAAACCAGTTTATCAAAACTCTGTTACACTGAGCGACGTCGTTGTCGTTGAGGCTTCAGCCTGCAGGGGGCAGCAGAGTCCAAACAAGACTTTTTAAGACTTTGTAAAAAATCCCATCGTGAGCTCCACTCGCTGTGTGACGAGTGGGAGCAGCTGCAGCCCCACGAGGGCAGCGGGCTTCAATCAGCTCCGCCCCCTGCGTGTGCGCGCAGACCGGCTGAGTCGTGTTTGCGTCACGAAGCCTAAAACAGTGAGTCAGCATTTTGTGTTTTCCTTCATATACGCGAGTTTGTAAGGACGTGCAGTGAAATCCAGTGTGACCGGAGCTGAAAACGGCCGATTTACTTTATATGCTCGCAGATAGCTTCATCGATAAGATTATAGTACGTAGTTATTAGTAGAGTTGTACTTAAAATAAAACTCTGTTTACATTAACTGTAGGCGAGTAAATGCTGTGACGTCCCTGCAGCCACGAGTTTAAAGCGTCCAAACTGCTGAGTCGTGATCAGTGTGCTGACCTCTGACCCGCTGACTGACGGAAATGCAATCAGTGGGTCATAGTTAGTGTGTGTGTATAAACACACACACTAACTATGAGAGAAGCTAAACTTGTGGGAATCACCTGTTTTTAACCTCGTGATCAGGAGACTGAAAATAAAAAACTCAACCTCTCCTCCCAAAGCTGAACGATGTAAACACACACACACACACACACACACACACACACACACACACGTCTCCCCGTCCACCCTGCTGTGATCGAGGCAAACAGGAGGAGGGACGAACACATTCAGGACGCCCCCTGCAGGACGCCTTCTTCGGCGCCTGCAGCAGGACATTTTGGTGAAAAACAAAACGTTATGATCGGTAATTCAAAGGCGCTCCAATCAACGAGCACTTCAGAGCCTCCCGCAGAGTCCGATAACTGTACACCGCAAACTTTACACCAACACAGTCGTATGGCTTCTGTACAGATGAGGAGAAAAGGCACCAAACACAAACGGTCCCTCAGCGAGACGCACCTGCAGGAGCACGTTTACCTGGCAGGTTCTCGCTGTGCAGCCCGCAGACAAACGCAGTGGTTTCCTCCACTTTCATCACGAGGAACTAAAGATCGATTTCTGAGTAAAAATCCGGGATTTAGTCCTCGACTGTTCAGTGCTTATAAAATATTAAAACTATCAAAAACCAGCAAAAGATGAAACGTGAAACGTGTCGGTGAGGAAGCTGAAGTGACTAATCAGTGCAGAGACGAGCCGAACAGGATGGGAGCAAAAGTCCTTTCAACATAAAAGCCTTTTTAAACTGGTCACCAAGTATGAAAAACAAAGGTGTTCAAAATTCATATAAAAATATACAAAATTATACAAATGAAAGAAATAATTGGCTTGTTTTTTTGAATATTTTTCAGTTTCACGAGAACTTTTAATCCCAGATTGATTTGACTGTCGTTAAACTGCAGTTTTTAAATTCTGATTTTGGCTCAAATGCTGCGTTTTAGTTTGAAAATGTTACATTTTAACAATTTCTGAGCAAACAGAAGTGATTTAAAGGTTAATGTCGAGCGTTCGGGCTGCACAGGGACAACAGTCAGGCTGCAGGTCAGATTCTCCTCAGCAACAATAATCAATAAGTGATATTCAGCATAAGGCGATTCTCTTCATTTAGTCGAGAGTTTTAAGGCAGAGCCGGCGAGACGCCGCAGAGGAGAAACGGAGCGAGGGTGGTGAGGCTTTCTGAGGCTACGCAGTTCCTTCCTCATCCTCCTCCTCTTCCTCCCGCTCCTCCGCCTGCTGCCGTTGTGCTTTGAGGAGTTAGGGTGTGACGGTGACGGCAGAGGGAGGAGACGCGCCTCCCTGAGCTCTGAGGAGGACAAAGGACAGGTTAATGATTAGGAGGAGAGGGTAAAAACCCAAACCTTCATCACCACCTCCTCCTCCTCCAGGACGTCACAGGAGTGAGCAGGAGAGGTTTCAGCTCAGAGGAGCTCCTCCTCCTCCTCCTTTATGCCACTGGAGGAGGAGAAAGGAGGCGAGGAGGTGTGTGTTTTTAAACTCAAGAGGGCAAAGAAAGGAAGAAAAAAATATCCTGAAGTCCAGAGGAGGGGAGGAAGTTAGGAGGTGAAGGCAAGCGAGAGGTTTGGAGGAGAGCGGAGCTCAGGAGGAGAGGCGGAGCTCAGGAGGAGGCGTGGAAAAGGCGAGGAGGACGTCAGGAGGAGGATGATTCAGGAGACCGTCAGAGGGGCGAGGAAGCAGGTGAGCAAGCAGCAGATGAATCTCTGATCTTTCTGACAGATGCCCAGTTTGACCTCTGACCCCACCAAAAGCAGACAGGAAGTGAGACGCCCGAGAAAACAACGAAGGAGAGAAACAGGAATCACTTCACCAGCACTGACTTTGGCAGGAACGCCTCCATCTCGGCATCCCTGTCCGTCCTTTGCGCTGAAGATGAGGATGAGGAGGAGGAGCTCAGGGACGCGGAGCCGACGGGCGCCTTGGGGAGGCTGTACATGTAGACGGCGCCGATGACGAGCCCCGCCCCCGCGGTGAAGAGCAGGTCCACGTGGAAGCCGAACAGGTAGATGGACATCACCGTGGAGACGATGATGGAGAAGGAGGTGGCGAAGCCTTTGAGGATGTTGTCGGCGTACTTCACCACCACGGCCACCAGCAGCCCGCCGAACGCCTGGTTGAAGATGACGCACCACACCATGCTGGTGTAGCCGAACAGGAAGCCGCGCTCGGAAATGGCGGCGCCGTCGTTCCACCACATTCCCAGCAGGCCGAGCGCCGTGCCGAAGATCCCCAGCTGCACGTTCCTCACCCACACGGAGGCGGAGCTCCCCTTCAGGATCTTCTCAAAGTACACGCCGGCGAATCCCGATGACAGGCAGCTGATCACCACGGCAACCAAGCCCACGGTGTAATTCTGGGTGGTGGTGTCCTTCACCGACGCCTCTTTGTTCCCCTCCTGCTGCACCTGCAGGGAGACGATCAGCGTGTCAGTCACTGAGCGAGTCGACTGGCTGCTTACGAACCAAAAGCTTCATATTTCAACGACACAGGAAACGAAAGAGACACACGACGACTGTGAGGGGCGGAGCTACGTCCATCCCACTCAAGTCTCTGTGGGACTCGTTTAGTGCAGGTGACGCACTCACCTGTACGATGGCGACGCCGCCGAACAGCAGCAGCAGAGAAACCCACTGAACCTTGGACAGAGACTTCCTCAGCATGAGCACACTGAACAGGGCCGTGGTGAGGATCTTCAGCTGGTAGGTCACCTGGGGGAGGAAGAGGAAGAGGAAGAGTGTGTTTGTTCCGAGGCAAATACTGGATCTCAGCATCTGTGTCCATCAACATGTGAAGAATCGTTTTAAAAATAGATGAATGAAATATGTAAAAAAACTCCCTGAAAATATATCTCCATGGATACAAGAACACCTGGTAACGCTGATTAACTGGAATAATCCCATGTGTTTGAATGTGTTGCACCTTTTACCTTAATACTGCCTTAAGCATCAATACTGGAAGGTGCAAATGTTTGTTTTAAATAAATTCATCAGAAAATATCTGAAAAGTAGAATAAAAATACTTGAAACCATAAATAATTTATCTAAAACCATTTTCAACATCTGAAATAAAAAGTATAAATATAAAATACTTAAATAGTGAATAAAAACTTAAAGAAATATTTAAAAATAATCAATAAAATATTTTTTAAAATGCTGAAAGCTGCAAATAAGAATCTGTAACACACTAATAAAACTCTTTGAATCTTTTAGCTTATAAAACGACGGCAGACTGATTCTCGGACGAATCGGCCGCTCTGACCTGGAAGGTGGCGGCCGGCAGGTTGGAGATGGCGATGTACTGCAGGTTGTTCTGCAGCGTGTAGATGAGAGACGGAACGGCCAGCTTCAGGGTGTCTTTGTACTGGAACACGATGGCGTCGACCAGCAGATACACCATCTCCTTCACGTTGACTGCCGAGAGAAAGAGGAGCAGGTGAGCGCGGAGCTCCGCTCTGTAATGTGACCTCCGCAGCAGGCCGGGTCTACAGTAAGACTGACAGCTGATTGGACATGATGTCAGCATCATCCGAGTACTGGACGCTTCTCAGCTGAACAGACTAAAACCGTTTAAAAGGAAATGCAGGAGAACCAGCTGCAGGCAGGAGGGCGCCACCGCACCTCTACTTTATTCTGAAAATCCACAGGAAGTTACTGTTCTGCACCGGAAGTCACATGACCTTTATGGCGGACGTGGATCTTTGTGTACTTATTACAGTTTGTTAATTTACATTTACAGGTCTTTTAAAGACCTTTTTTGTTTGCTTCTCAGGGGTCAGGGGTCAGGGGTCAAATTTAGCTCAGGAACCGACTCGAGCGATTTCCCAGTGATGAACTCACCAAGTCAACCAACTTCCTGTGGAGCTCCCGTGAGGCGGCGCCCTCTTGCCTGCAGCCAGGTCCCGCTCAGACAACAGTCCAAAATTGAGGGCCGGGTGCTGCCATCTAGTGGCAGGAGGCTACTTTGCATCTTGTAAACCCAACAGTTTAACCAGCTGGTATTTCTGCTTCCAAGAGCAGCGTTTAACTGTGCAGTCGTTTTATTTACTATTATTTACTCAAACACCCCGAGTTTGTGTTGAATTATTAAAGCTGTCACTCATTATTTCTGTTATAAACAAATTTACATAAGTTAATAAATTTATTATATTGTCTATCAAAAATTGCAAAGAGAACTTCAGGAATAAAATGTTTTATGTTAAAATTTGGCTTTTTTTCCAGAAGATTAATCAAAATAGTTTATTATTATATTAGTTTATTAGTTAAATTAATTAACACACATTTTTAAGACATGTGTTGAAAACAAAGTAGCTCGTGAAGCGCTCGGGACGGCCTGAGCGGTGGGAATGCGAGTGTGTGAAAGCACGAGTGGGACTCACGCCTCTTCTGCAGCAGGATGATGAGCAGACACGTCAGGACCTTCAGGACCTCCGCCATCACCACAGCTGACGTAGCGAAGAAGCGGTCGCCTGGCAACGTGCGGACGTAGCGGATGCTGAGGATGAGCGACGCATTCTGGACCACGAGCACGGCCAAGCTGATGTACTTCAGCTTTCTGTTCACTGCAGGAGGAAAAAACAGACGTCACCACGAGAAGGTCGCCACGCAGACCGACGTCATCACGAGGAGGAGATCGATAACGTTTAGCAGCTCTGCTTCAGGACCATCTCACAGGTGTCAGTGACGGACACGCTGAGGCGCCTTTCCACACCTTCAGTATTTCTGCACTTTAAAGAAAAGCCGACGGAGTAAAAATGCTCAACAGCGAGGAAAAAAAAAACAGGAAGTGTTCTGTTGTTTAACTGAATATTAATATTAAAGAGGAATTTAATGGTTTGTGTTTTACTTTAAGTGTATAATGTCAGGTGATGTCACTCTGCTGCAGAGCGCGTCGTGCTCCACATAAACACCTCTGCAGCGAGGAGGTCCGATCATCCACCAATGATGAACTAATCAGGAGTTTTTAATCTGTCTCTGATTAGCATCAATAATAAATGTTACAACCCTCTGCAACCTCTTTGTAATGGCAGGAACAGGGCTTCCAGGTGCTGCCTTTGCTGAATGCCGATTGGCTACGCCTGGTGAGGTGCGGATGAAGGAGGCCAGCTTCTAAATAACTGTGCACCACGACAACCAAGAGATCCGTGTGACGGTTTCCACACGGTTTCAGATTCTGCTGCTCTTCCTCTTACACGTGCACGTTTCCAATCCGTCCTCCTGATCCGCACGTGTCCCGCTGTGCTTTGTACCAGATGTGAACAAAGCTTTTCGGGGTTTACAGAACACAAACAAAACAAAGAAAAGCAGATCAGATGTGCTGATCTACGAAGGAGCTGCCTCACAGGTTCCGTACGAGAACAGCGTCACAGCATGAAACAGGAAACCAGTTTTTCTCGCCGAGACATTCTGGTGACTGTCCGCA
>VOQJ01047684.1:12462-24535 GCA_015052665.1 Apistogramma diplotaenia | reverse complement strand
TGCATCGATAATCGTGATAATTGTGATAATCGTTAATATTGTGATAATCGTTGAATAATCGAATCGTAGCACCCTGAATCATAATCGAATCGAATCGTGAGGTGCCTTAGATGGCACACCCATAATTAAGACCCTGTTTTCACTGTTAAATTCTTCAACCCCCTGACTCATGTCCCTCCCACTTTTATTCAACTGCAACTTGCAACTACCTTTTGCTATTTTCCAATGAAAACAACTGTATAAAATCCACCAGCACCTCTGCTGTGTTTCTCCGCCCTTCCCCCCATCTCATTTCTCCCCCCTCTGTCAGTCATTTTCCAGTTTTCAACTACCAACTGCCTCTGAAATCACTGACCTCATCCATAAATCCAAGCCCTCCACATGTCTCCTTGGCCCTCTTTCGAGAGCTCTAGTTAAATCCTGCCTCCCCCTGCCCGCCTCAGCACCATGGGGAACAGAGCTTTTTCTCGCCCTGCTCCCTGACTGTGGAAGTCTCTCCCAGCTCACATCTGTTATACTGACTCTCTCCCCGTCTTCAAATCACAACTCAAAACTCACCTGTTAAAGAAAACCTGCTCACTTTAGTTCCCAGATCATTTGAATTATATCTCGTTCATGTGATTGTGTTTTTTTTAATTCTGTAAAGTGTCCTGGGGTGAAAGGCACTTAGAAATAAAATGTATTATTATTATTACTATTATTAATATATACCTACATAAAAATGTTGGCCCTAAAATGAGCTGGACTACAAATAGAACATGTGGTATTTTTATTAATTAAAAAACAACAGTATTAAAAACAAGCATTTATGTTTATAAATTATTCACCTTTATCTGACCGCTCTCCCCATAATTTCTTTCCGCTTTTTTTTTGTGTTTCTTCTTTGCAGGTTCCTGCCCTCCCACCAACATCCGCGTGTCTCTACAGTGTGATGGTAATGTGGGCTATGTGACCTGGGACCCTGCTCTGCAAGCCGATCTGTACGTGGCCACAACTGCACCGTCTCTCGTGGACGGTCACACTCACAACTGCTCGTCAAGAGGAATCGACTGCTTCTTTACTGACTTCCACTGCGGAGAGACAGTCGCCGTCACTGTTGTGACCATAGAGAGGGGCTGCAAGAGCAAACCCAGCCTGCCAGTCACCTTACAAACAGGTCAGAGAAATGAACTAAATATATGTTAAAAATTATAACTTGAGATTAAGGATAATGACAGGAGAGAGCAGAGTTTGCTTTACTTGCTAGCTCAGAGGAATTAGCTATAAAAATGGCACAGATGTTTTCATTTGCTCATTTCTAAGAACTGTTGACCACACAGTGATCTTAATACCAATTAATGCCTTGTTTTTGCATTATTATCAAATTATCAAAATGCCTCTCTGTCTCTTCCACGTTCTCAGTCATCTGCCCACCCGCTTATGTGGCTGGAGTGACGACTTGTAGGAACAATGACATCACAGTAAGCTGGAACCAAAGTCCAGAAAGCGGAGTGACCTACTTCATCCGCTCCCAAGACGATAGTGGGGCTGCTTACAACTACTCTACAGCTCAGACTTTCTATGTGATGAATGGGCTGAAGTGTGGAAAGTCATTTATGCTCTCAGTGGCTGCCCAGAACTCTCAGTGCACCAGTGTCTTGAGCAAGCAGATCCAAACTTACACAGGTTAATATCTGGATACATTTGGGTTTGTTCACCAACAGAATCGTTGTGTCTGCATCTTTGACCTCCTGTTCAAATAATTTTGGACTTTTGTTTTTATAATTTTGCTGATTTTTCACATAGGGATTTATAGTTAATCTCTTCACTTCCAGCACCGTGCCCTCCGACTAACCTGACTGTCAAAACTGAATGTGCCACTAACTTGGCAACACTGATGTGGGCGCCAAGTACGTACGCCACCTTCTACACAGCCACATTAACTGGTACCCACGGACAAACACTTTCCTGCCGCACCAACATAACAAACTGCTCATTCAAGGTGGATTGTGCAAAGCTATACTCAGCTGTTGTGGTTGCCTCCAGTGCAACATGCAACAGCAATGCTTCAGCTGCTCTAACATTTGACTCAGGTAAGTGAAATCGCATGTCGCTCTTTGTTTTTGTTTTAAACCTCAAAAGTAGTAAACAGTCAGCTGATAATATTCCCCTATTTCTCCCTCCAAAAGCTCCCTGTCTGCCTGACAGCGTGCAAGCAGACCTGGACTGCAGTGCCAACACCTTTGCGGTGCAGTGGAGGGGAACATTTGGCGACACCGATTACACTGCAATTGCCATCGGCAGCGACAAGACACGAAACACCTGCAACTCCAGTGCCACCAACTGTGTCATCCAAAACCTAAAATGTGGCCTCATGTACAGCATTGTCGTCACCACCTCGTCAGTCAACTGTGGCATCATCCAAGGCTCCAACTACGGGCTGCAGTCAGGTACCAAACTCTGAACCGTTTTCTCTTCAGAACTGGAGTCAATGGACAAAAATCCAGTACATAATACATAATATAATTCACATGATTTGGGACGGAACAAGACTCAGGGACCTCCTGAGAAGTAGACATAGATATTTCAATTTGTTTAAAAGATGTAACTACACTGTGATTTTACTGGGTTTTTCTGCAGCAGTTTTCTTACATTATGCGTCTATTTCTTCCTGTTTAAAGTCGACCTAAAATTGAAACAGGCTAAAATAGCATTCATTGAGTTGTTAAGATTAGATTGTGAAATTTTTATACCCTTTCATCAACCGACTTTTCACTCCTGTCAAACCACCCACCTCTGCTCTGTCTCCAGCTCCCTGTAAACTAGCCAGCGTGTTGGTGAATTTGCAATGCAGCACTAACACGGCGACAGTCAGCTGGGGAAACTCGGGCCCAGACCAAGTGCAGGTGGTGTCAGCGAGGGACAGCAAAGGAACACTTTCCACCTGCAACTCCACCAGCTCCAACTGCACCTTCGGCCAGCTGAAGTGCGGGGAGATATATGCCATCAGTGTGGTCGGCATCACCAACAACTGCAGCAGTGAACCGACTTTTGCCCAAAGGCTCAACACAGGTAATTTAGCAAATGACAAATGTTAGTACAGATGTACTGTATCATAAAGTATCACTGTAACTACTCGTCAAGCAAGTTTTTGTTAGACTAAGCCACGTGACTGAAAGACAAGCTGTTGTTTTAAACAAAGTACAACCAAAACTCAAACACACAATGTATTTAAATAATTGTGGGATATTGCCAAAGTACTGGATTACTTTTTGATTGTGCACTTCTTGTGTCACACTGATCTATCCTTTGTTCCTTCCACCAGCTCCATGCGTTCCCACACACCCCACAGCAAGGGTGGACTGCAACAGTGGCATCACTGCGGTCACCTGGGACGCTGCACTTGGTGCCACATCTTACACCGTCTATGCTCGGGGCAGTCTGGGCTACAAGG
Organism: Apistogramma diplotaenia; assembly: GCA_015052665.1. Classification (NCBI taxonomy): domain Eukaryota; kingdom Metazoa; phylum Chordata; class Actinopteri; order Cichliformes; family Cichlidae; genus Apistogramma; species Apistogramma diplotaenia. The sequence continues at coordinate 21,102 of VOQJ01047684.1, read as the reverse complement.
CTGAATGTAACAGTACTGACACCAGCTGTAACTTCCTTAACCTGGGATGTGGACAGGACTACAACATCACAGTGGTGGCTCGGCGTGACACCTGCGTCAGCGTGGTCAGCGAGACCATCAGGGCCACCACAGGTAATAAAATACAGCCAAATAAACTGCAAAGCTGATTTAGAAAATTAGGTCTTAAGGACACTAAACATTAAAAACAGACATCTTTTTATAAATGCAATAGTTACACCTACTGTTCCTTCTCTTCTGTCTGTCAGGTCCTTGTCCCCACAGTGGTCTGAAAACATCACTGGACTGTGTCACCAACACTGCTATCGTATCTTGGACTCCTGGCAATGGCACCCTCTACTACAACGCCTCAGCTGAAGCCCTCAGCCTCATAGACAAGCAGTCCTGCTCCACAAATGGCTCCTCCTGTAATATCAGCTCCTTGCGCTGTGGGGAAAGCTACAAAGTGAGTGTCAGTGGACAAGGACAGAACTGCCCCAGCCCTGCTCAGGACTATCACAGAGTCAACACAGGTGAGCTCAAATATATAATAAAAAAGGAGCTAACTGGAAGATAATGGCCTACTTCTATTTTCCACACATTTTCCAATAATGTTTTGGTGTTTACCAGCTAATTCTTTTAAACATATATACTGTTCAACAAAAAGGCCTATTTATCCATTGTTTTGACCCAAAATTTGCACCTGTTTTAAATTATTGGGAGCAAATATACTGTATTCAAAGGATTTCAGATGCTTGTCTCAGCTGGTTATAAATGTCTTCAGCCCTAGTCTGTGTGGAGTATTTTAACTCAAACATCTGAGTAACTACTGTCAATATTAGTTATATTATGTAGCTACTAAGTAACTACTGTATGACATGAAAACAATATCCCTTACTGAATCAGTCATATTTTTTTTAAATGTCAGCATCTAGCTCTAAAAAAGAAACCTAAAACGTATTCTACTCTTTCAACCAACTGTGATAAATGATCTCACTTACTGTTTGTTTCTCATTCCTCCAGCTCCCTGCCCTCCCACCCAGCTGACAGTGAACTCTTCCTGCACATCAAATAACATCTCAGTGTCCTGGCAGGCCTCTTCGGGCTCAGTCTCCTACATGGCTGTGGCTACAAATGAACAGGGCCGCCAGTGGTCGTGTAACACCAGCAGCACCAGCTGCCAACTATCCGGTCTGCTCTGTGGTCAGCAGTACAGCCTTTACGTAGTCGGACTCGATGACAAGTGTACTGGGGCTAAGAGCGACGTGAAAACAATTCGCACTGGTAGGTATCTAAAGTTGGATCAACTTGTCTGCTGTGATTCAAAACTCACAAAAAGTGATTTCACATTTAGTTTGGATGCACCAGTTACCAGTAGTCGAAAAAGAAATAGATGGTCATTAATAATTGAATTGTACTGTATAAGGTGTATTTTAGAGAGTAACACAGGGGTAATATTTGTTATATCAACCATGACCTAAAATTTTGATAAAAACATATTTAATAAACATAAAAACTAGCAGTTCTGTGTCTCTATTAATGATCCATGTGACCATATACTGACAAGTACTTTCCACTTGATTGGCTCTGTCTCCAGCTCCGTGCGTGCCAGAGAAGGTACAGAGCTACCTGGACTGCCTGTCTGGTGTCCTCAACGTTACCTGGCAGTCGACAGGTTACGTTTTGCAGTTCCTTGCGTCTGTGGTGAACAGCAATGGCCACACAAGTGTTTGCACAACTACTAAGCGTGACTGCGTTGTACGCAACTTACAGTGTGGGCAGACCTACAACGTTACAGTGGTGGCACAAGATGAAACCTGCAACAGTTCCCGCAGCCCCATAGATCAGGTGTCTACAGGTGGGTGAAGCACCTGCTGGTTGTTCTAGTACACCTGCTTGAAGAAACTGTTCAGATCTGATATTATCTTCTAGTGTTTGCTTTCGTATCTTTGATGAAAGTGAAAAATGTTCATAATGAAGTTAATTAGTTTTTAACTTTACCCCTCCTTTCCTCTTTTTCTGCTGTTCCTCTCAGCTCCCTGCCCTCCATCATCCTTCCTTTCTAATGTGAACTGTAGCACCAGAGTTGTATCCATCACCTGGAACAACAGCGTGGCAGGGGTGGTGTACACAGTGTCTGCTGCAGATGCCAAAGGCACCAGATATAACTGCAGTAGCACAAACAACGGCTGCGATCTTAGCACACTGAAGTGTGGGACAGAGTACAACGTCACAGTCACACCATCCAGGAACAACTGTGTTGGCCAAGGCAGCCAAACAAAAAGGGTCAAGACAGGCAAGTATCAGCTGTTTATTCATCCCTTATTTTCCTCTCACTTGTAGAGGGTGTTATGAACCCTATTAGCGGCTTAGTTCTGGCAAACCTGCTGTTTAGAGGCCCCTAGATGCTTGTTAAGGCCTCTTCTGTGATGCCATTTTTCAAACCCTGCAGATGCAAGTTATCTTAAATTATTCTCTTGTAGAAAATCCTAACAAAGGTCAAAGCTGAGACGGGGATGGCAGGAATACAGCCCATATTAGAGACTAGTCATTTTACAGTCATTATTTTAACAGCACCATCAGTATAACTAGGCATTTAAGCAGCTGAAAATAAAATAAATAGACGTGAAAATTATTTCTGGATGGGTCTTCATCTTTGAAGAAGCAAGCATATTTTTAATAAGGTTTGAGGGGCTACATTTCTTCTACTTTTTCTAGTGGTGTACATTTAGCTTGTTTCTTTTGCAGAGTACCTCTTGCTTATGGAAAAGTATTTCTCAGTTCATTCTGTACCCTTATTTTTTGAAATATGGAACGTTTTTTTTAATCTATAGCTGTTAATATCTAGAGAATATAATTATAAATCCAGTGGTCTGTATAATCTGTGAGTACTATGTGCATCTGATTCTGTCCCTGCATGCCTCCAGTTCCCTGCGTACCTCATCTGTCAGATGTGGAGATGGACTGCTTGACGAACTCACCGTGGGTGATGTACAATCAGTCTGCCGGGGCTGAAGGCTACGTTGTTGTGGCGACAAACAGCCAGGGCGCTGTCCAGATGTTTGACTGTAACTCCACATCAGATGGGATGTGTTCTCTGTCACCCCTTAAATGCAGCCAGAATTTCACCATTACCCTAAAGGCCAAGGATCAGCAGTGCACCAGTGCACCAAGCAACGCCCTAGCAACCGAGACAGGTAAAGGAAAATGGCAATGAAAACGAGATAAATAGGAAGTTGCTTTCACTAGAGAATTGCCCCCTGCATATCCTCCACCATATATGTTGGGTCAAAACTGCTAAACTTTGTCTGGCTGGGCACTTGTGGATTCAGCTTCTTAGATTAGTTCTTAGGGCACAGGATTACAGCGTTCACTCACAAGTACATAATAACTACAGGTCTTCTACACAGCTTACACATGCTATATTAAATGAACTTAAAATTATATAAAGTGAGATTAGCATATTGTGATTATCATATCACTGAAACCCATTCACTCCAGTTCATAACTCATTAAGATGCTTTTTTCCAATTCATAGTTATTCTCATCACAGCCAAAAATCTCCTTTTTGGTCTTTTCCTGTTCTTCCTGCCTCTGAGCTCCATATTCATAGTCCTAATGAATATCTGTATCTAAATGCTTAATTTGTTAAGACACAAAAACGTGGTTTGCAATTTTAGAAAATGTAACCACAATCAAGTACAGAATCATGTTTTTCCAGAACTGTTTTGTGACTTATTTAATTTGATGTGAAATATTTTAAATGAAAACGTTTTTTGAATGGCCCTGACCTGACCTCTCGGCCTATGGCAGCTGGAATATGCTCCAGCTCCCCCATGACCCTGAGATGGATGTGTGTGTGTGTGTGTGTGTGTGCGCTCCTTGCATTTTTTATCCAGGATGAGTGTGAGAGCCAAGCTGTAATGTATTCCTCTTTCTACAGCTCCTTGTCCTCCTGATGGTGTAAAGGACCTGGTGAACTGTGACAACGGAACAGTCACCATCAGCTGGTCAGCTATCTCAGGTGCTTTAACGTACACGGCAACACTGGAAAGCACGTATGGAGTCCGTACCACGTGCTGCACTACATCACGCACCAGCTGTAATATCAAAGATCTGCCGTGTGGAGAAATTTACATTGTACACGTCATAGCTGAGGGGCGAACCTGCAACAGCTCAGAGAGCGAAGAGCTTGTGTTTAGGACGGGTACAGTATAAACAGAAAATTAGACAAAATATGCATAATTATAACTGAAAAAAGCTGAACTGAATTTCTCTGCCACTCAGTGCCATGTGTTCCTGAGAATCTCAAAGCCAAACTGAGCTGCAGCAACAATGTGGCCTCCATGTCGTGGAACTCTACAACAGCAGGAGATCTTTACAGTGTAAAAGCAGTGGGTACTGACGGGCATGTGGATGGCTGCAAGGTGCTCAACAAACAGTGTGATCTGACCAGTCTGCACTGTGGACAGTACTATACAGCTACTGTGATTGCAGACGACTTGACATGCCAGAGCAAGCCGAGTGAGAACGTGACAATCAAGACAGGTATGCACGTAGGCTGCTGAACTGTGCTACTGCTTATGCTCTAATTTGTGTAATGAACAAAAGTTATCCAGAGCTCCAAACCCCCAAAGTGAGTTGAATTGTTCTTCTGCACATGTAAATTCATTGTCAGTTACTTTAATAGACTATTTGAATGATTTATGAATTAACTTTTTTTATGTGTAAATTGGAAAGCCAAAGTTTTGACAAATGTGGTGAAATCAATGTGATGACTTTATTTCTCTTAAAGAATAGTTGTATCTTTTTCTTGCAGAAAAATTAATTGTAGAGTCACTGGTCACTTTATTAGGTACATCTTGTAGGAAAAATTCTTGAAGCTATTCAGATGATAGCATCATGCAGTTGTTGCAGGTTTGTCAGCTCCACATCCATGATAGAAATCTCTCATTTCACCACATCCCAAAGGTGCTCTGCCGGATTGAGATCTGGTGACTTTGGAGGGTATTTGAGTGCAGTGAACTCAGTGTCATGTTCAAGAAACCAGTTTGAGATATTTTGAGTTTTGTAACGTGGCACATTATCTTGCTGGAAGCAGCCATCAGAAGATGGGTACACTGTGGCACAAGGCTCACTGATGATGATGATGATGATGATGATGATGATGATGATGATGATGAGAAGTAACCCCTAAACTTGTGGTATTAATTTATGTTCTAAGTCTAAGCAATCACGGGACAAAAAAAAAAATTCTACTTAACATACATCAATGAAGAATTTAGTTTTTTTTCCCAACAAAATCTGTTATTTTTCTTGTCGTCAATGAGAATAAGCACCTCAGGGGGGATACATCTGTAACGAAAGTCCTACTCTAAACATTGACTCTGTCTCTTCTCACCAGTGCCTTGCACTCCAGCAAACATCTCCTCTGTGGTGGACTGTGAGGTCAATTCTCTGATAGTTTCTTGGTCGAACAGCTCAGGAGCTGATTCTTACATCGCCACACTGTATGACAGCAATGGTCAGGGCACAACATGTCAGGGCACAACAGGGGGCTCCTGCAAGGTGCCAGGGCTCGGGTGTGGACAGATCTACCATGTTTCTGTGGAGTCCTCTGATGGATACTGCAACAGCCCTCCCACGCCTGTGGTTGACACACCATCAGGTAGGTCATAGGGAGACTTCAGTTTTTAATTATTTCAAGTATGGCGATTAAAAACAAATATAAACAGGAAATGACCAACAGAAATGAAACAGGAGTGAGCATCAGTGTAACTACAACCCCAGTTCCAAAGTAGTTGGTGTGTAAACTATGAAAAAATTCTTGTCTGGTATAGAGTCTAGCTTTGCATGTGTGATAATTTATGTAAAATTCCCTCTCTTATCTGTCTTTCTCTCAGTCCCCTGTAAAGCAATAAATATCAAGGCAGAAATGGACTGCGAAATCAAGACAGCCCTGGTGGAGTGGTACCCGAGTGATGGAGCTTTGTCGTACATCGCCCGGGCCACTTCAAAGTCTGGTCACAATGTCACCTGCGACACCAATATGACCAACTGTGAGCTGACAGGGCTGCTCTGTGGTCAGAGCTACTCCGTGTCTGTCAGAGCTGTAGCAAAGACCTGCAGCAGCACCGCTAACATGAGAGGACTGCTGGTCACTGGTGAGCAGCACCACAGAGACTTTACAAACCTACACGTGTAAAAATTCTGGAAAAATTCAAAAGTGGTAAAGCAGGATTTTCATTTGAAGGATTTAAGGTGTTAATGCTAAAAAAAATGCTTGATTTGATGAATAAATGTCATTTATTTAGTTTAAAGTCACCTACAAACATGAAGAATATGTCTAGTGTAAATTTTCCTCCATCCTGTCTTCTAGAGCCTTGCATCCCAGCACACATCAACACCCAGTACAGCATGACAATTGGCCAGGTGCAGTGGGACGTGACGGCTGGTGCTGATTATTACACAGTCACAGGGCAAACGGACCAGGGCCTCACCACCTCCTGTATTACCAATGACACCTACTGTGCATTGTATAACATGAACTGCGGCCAGATTTACAGCATCAACATCACTGCAAACAACCGTGTGTGCCGAGATGTGTCCACCTCTACTGAAGCAGTTACAATTGTGACAGGTGAGAAAACACATTGACTGAACTCTTTGTTTGTTTTTTGTTTGTTTGTTTATTCTCCATTTGTACTTCAAGTACTAATAAATATGTTTGAAAAAAATTATTTTAGTTCTATAAATCTTTGCTAAATCATTCGACCTGTCTCTCCTCCTGCACTCAGAGCCTTGCCCGCCCAATAATGTGCAGACAAATGTTAACTGTCAGAACAACCAGGGGACTGTGTCGTGGGAGGACAGTTTAGGTGCTGTGGGTTACCAGGCTCGCTTTACTGGACGCGACGGACACTCACTGTCCTGCTACACTAACACCACTTCCTGTAGTGTGGAGGGCCTTCACTGCGGTGTCATCTACCACACCACTGTCATTGCTATTGGGGAGACACGCAACAGCAGCAGTTCCAACACTATCCTACTGTATTCAGGTACTGTAGGAGCTTCCTTTGGATTATTGAACCCGACTAAAACACATGTAATTAACAGAAAATGTTACATCTGAAGGCAGACAGCCACCTGAAAGATGTGTTTCACATCTTTACATAGATGTGTCTATAACGTTACACAGCTAACCCACCAAGTTGCCTCCCCACAGTTAGCAGATGATGAGCAGTACAGATTCTCTTCATGGGAGGGTTAAACAGCAAGCTCCATGCTGGCCTGTGCTGCTTGCTATATTATAAAAGTAAACTCTTAAATAAACGAGATGTTTTAAAGTCAATGTCCTGCATGACTCACAGTACCAATGTTCTTGTGCCAATAGCTCCATGTGCAGTTGGAAAGTGCACGGCTGACTTGGACTGCTACAACAACACTGCCACGGTGTCCTGGAGCCCAGCCAGTGGTGCAAGCTCCTACACGGTGACTGCTGTGTCAGCAGATGGTTACTTGGCTTTCTGTGACAGTGTTTACCTTCAGTGCAATTTGACAGAGCTGGAGTGTGGACAGGTGTACAATGTCACTCTCCTAACCGTCAGCGACTACTGCCAGACTGAGACAAACACCACTGTGTCTTTTCGCACACGTGAGTCGAGCCACGTCTTGTTCCAGAGAAGCTGGAATCACCAATCTTAAATTCATTCTGTAGTCAACAAATAAAATCATTGCAGCTATTTTCACTGAACTGCTGCCTAGGCCCCTGTAAGCCACTGCGCGTCGGAGTGGACCTGCAGTGTGGGACGACAGCCAACGTGTACTGGGAGGAAAGCGAGGGAGTGGAGCTGTACATGGCTACTGCCACCCGCAGCTTGGGAACAACAGTGAAGTGTAACACCACCGGTTCTGCCTGCCAGTTCACTAACTTGACTTGCGGGGACACCTATGGAGTCTCTGTCACTGCATACAGCAAAACGTGCTCCAGTGAAACCAGCAGCACCCTGGAGATTCAGACAGGTATGGTATCTCATTTATACTGACTGTTTATGAGTGTTTGAATTAATAACAGGCTTCCTTTTGTACCAATTAACTGGCCCAACCATAAAACCAACTGCATGAGCAGCAACATCATTTAGATTACCAATGTGACTCTTCTTTTGCCAGGACCTTGCCAGCCAGCTGGTCTGAGAGTCCGTGGGTCATGTAACAATGAGACGGTGCTGTTGGATTGGTCAAAGGCTAAAGGGGCACTGGCATATATTGTGACAGCTGATGGAAACCTGGGATACAGCACATCTTTCCAAACTAATGAGACAATATTAGAGAGCAGCCTGCTCTGTGGACAACTCTTCACTTTCACTGTAATAGCTCAAGATAACCAGTGTGACAGTCCTGCCAGCTTGCCTAAAAAGTATTTGACAAGTATGTGTCTCATTTATATTTTTATCACATATGATATAATATATAATGGGTGGTGATTAAATGGTTAACCTTGTCCTCAGCCCCCTGCGTCCCAGCACATGTGCAGAGCTCTACACAGTGCGAGGACAGCCTGGGCTCAGTCAGCTGGGCCGTGAGCGATGGAGCGGAGTCATACATGGCCATTGCAAAGGGACATGATGGTCACATCCACACGTG
>VOQJ01047684.1:0-12442 GCA_015052665.1 Apistogramma diplotaenia | reverse complement strand
CATGATGGTCACATCCACACGTGCACCACAAACACCACCACATGCACCTGGAAGGACCTGCACTGCGGTGAAAAGTACACCATTTACGTCGTCGCCATGGACTACATGTGCACCAGCGTGCCAAGCAACAGCACTTCAATTCAGATGGGTAAACAAGCTTTTAAACAGTTAGTCGTGCTGGAGTTGCTTTAATGGGGATATGAAAATGATTGAATTGTATGCAGAACAGTAGCAGTACAGAGTGGGACTATTAATCATTAGTCTGTCTTCTGCTGTTTTATTACGGCAAACTGATACTAACTTACTGTATCTGTTAGTTTTGAACTATTGATGTTTTATGCAATTTTTTCAACACTTTTAGACAAATCAATTGAATTCAATAAAACAATAATAATCAATACTAATAATTGTTATATCTAAACTTTTGTCTTTTAGCACCATGCATACCTCAGAATCTGACATCATCTCTTAACTGCACTACAAAGGTGAATGTTTGTTTTTTTTGCTTTTTCAAAAGGTTCTGTTTAGTACATTTAAGACACTGCAGGTGAACAGGGTAAAAATTACACTAAAATATTACCATAGAACCTCTTTGATTACTTATATAGTCTGAACTGAAGGTAAACTTTCTTGCCATTTCACTGAGTCGTCTTCAGGAAAAGTTCTCTAGGCTTCATGAAGGACATTCCAAAGTTCTTATGAGGTTTTGATTTTTAGTAGATTGATCAGCTGAAGGTCAAGATGCATCTCGTAGGTCCTGTATCAGGCCTTTGCTGGATTATTTCTTATTTCTTAAGGACAGACTGCACATCGTGCAGAAATAGTTTAAGCTACTAGCTCTTTGGCAATCATCTGCAAAACTGTTAGCTCAAGATCACTTTAAAAATTACATGGAAGTCTGGCTCCTTGGAAGCAAAATATAAAGAATTGAGGGGTGGCTTGAGACTTTTGCACAGTCATTGCAAAACTTTCTCCATCAGAAATCAGAACAAGTGATAAAAGCAAGTTTGAATTTATTGTTTCTTTTTCTTGATATATTAAGTTTTCACACTTAAATGTTTCTCTTTATTATCAGAAAATAATATAAACCAGTTTATGCCATGTTTTATGAAGAAAATGTAAAATATTTGGGTTATAAATCGGAATAAAACCACTTTGATTTGTATTTTAAAATACTACAAATTTTTATTCAGTTTTCGTTTTACTGTAGTTTAATGAGATATCTTAAACACAGTAATTTGCATAAATGTGCAATAGAAAAATTGTAGGGGAAAAAATAAACATCTAAATGTGTATTTTGGACATTTTCTTTGGTTTAGTCTGGAGAGACGGCATTTTAAGCCAGCAGAAATTACAGAATAATGTCAAAATTGGCCAGTGCATTAAAAAAAAACATATTTTTGCCTGCAGTGCCTCAAATAAATCAGAAACATGTATGACTGAATTGTTCTGTAACCTTCTCTAAGGTGGCATCACTGGCCTGGGATGCCAGTGAATCTGCAAAGTATTACATCGTGACTGCAGAGAACAACAGTGGCCACAGAGTGCAGCTCAGTACCAACAGTACCTCGACTTACATTTCTGAGTTCCTTTGTGGTCAGGAGTACTTCATGTCTGTTCAGGCGGCAGATTCAGTGTGCACAAGCCGCCCCAGCCTGCCTTCAAAACTACAATCAGGTAGAGTCTTATTATATATTCTGAAACACTGGTTTTCAAGCTATTTCAGATTCAGAGTTAAAGGAAAAAGGAATGCAGCTGAGTGTCAGAAAGTATTTGCTATTTTTTACAAATGTATCATTTCTTTCATGTACTGAGAAACTGTAGTTGACAAGAAGTAGTAAAACATTTTTCGTTGATGATCAGTTGAACATGTTTTTAACAGGCAGATCTGGACACGTAGAAATGTGTCCATAAACTGATGAACTGGGACTGTGCACCATCCTTAAGACCCCTTTTTTTTTTAAATCCAGTCTTTTCTCTTTTCTTCCCAAAGTGCCCTGTTCACCTACCAGCGTCAGCAGCTTCATGAACTGCATCTCCAACATTGCTGTGGTGTCATGGGCTGGCTCGGCTGGTGCACAGCACTACATTGCCAAGGTTACCACAGAAGACGGACAGTCCTCCAGCTGCTGGTCTGACAGCCAGCAGTGTGCCATGCCCGACGTCCTTTGTGGACAGAACTACACAGTGAGTGTGGTGGCCTCAAACATGAAGTGTGACTCAGTCCCCAGTAAAGGCAGCCCACTGCAGTCAGGTGAGAGCATATCAGTATTTTTGCTATATTGTTCTTGTTTTTATTCGGTAAACAGGCGGTGTGTAAATAATTAAGCCAGATCTGATGAGCTTTTAATGTTGCTCTGTGTTAATTTAACTGGATACTTAAATCTGTTTCAATCTCCCGGTCTGCACACATCTGTCCAGTTCCTTGTGTTCCTACTAATGTGAGAGTGAAGATGGATTGCTTCAAAAATCAGGCTGTCGTGTCCTGGAGTGCTAGCAGTGGAGCTCTTTCTTACAAAGTGACATCAGAGAGCACACAGGGAGCCATGTCCATCTGCCAGACTGAAGGCCTAACGTGCACTCTGGCCGATCTGATGTGCGGACAAGACTATTCTGTCCAGGTGGTGGCAGAGCATGACACCTGCACAAGTCTGCCCAGCCCAGCTGTATTGATCCATTCAGGTAAAACAACTGGATTTCACATGAATCTCCTGATGTGTCGTAGACTTATTGCTCTTAAAATATACGTGCACTGTAAGTGTTACTCTTTTTTTCCTGTCAGTTCCCTGCACACCCAGCAATGGCACAGTGATTTTGGACTGCTTCACCAACTCGGCACTCTTGGACTGGGCTAACGCTGAAGGCGCCTTGTACTACAGTGCAATAGCCGAGTCATCCAGCGGCCATGTTTCCACCTGCTTCTCCAACATCACCAACTGTGAGCTGCTGGACCTACAGTGTGGTCAGATCTATGATGTGATCATTGTGGCCTCAAACGATGAGTGCAGAAGCCCTCCCAGCTCCACAGTCCAGGTGGAATCAGGTAAAGGTCTAAAAAAGGAAACATTAATATGCAATTAAAACAAGTTAAATTGTGAGATAATGATTTCCTGTGGTGTTCCGCTTATTTGGCTTATTTCTGAGTAATTTCAACACAGCTCAAAATATAGTTTTTGCCATATTTCAAGTTTCTTCTTACTTGGCAACGTACTAAAGGGGTGTCAGCAAATACTTGTACTTGTGGGAGTTAAATCGGACTGGTTACTGCAGACTAGCTACATGTCATTATTTAGGTACATGAAAACGTAATAAAGCTTTCAATTAGAGAACTTAAATGTAACAATTCATAAAGTGACTCACAAAAGGCACTTTGGTTGCTTTTCTTTGCTGGTCAGGTTGACCCATTATAACACCTGTGTATGTTTAGGGGCAACATCAGGTCAGAGTCAGAAATGTTAACACCTAGAAATGGAGCCAAGGACACAGCTAGTAACCTCCTCAGTGATCTATTTTGTGTGTTCACTTTGTCTTCCACCCACTAGTGCCTTGTCCTCCCGAGGGTGTTGTGTATAGACTGGATTGCTTAACCAACTCAGCCCAGGTGAAATGGCAGGCCAGCAGAGGGGCCGACTACTACACTGTCCAAGCCTTCGGCGTGGAAGAACATGAAACAAGCTGCGAGACGAATTTGCACTCCTGCAACCTCACAAACCTTTTATGTGGCTTCACCTACAATATCAGTGTGATTGCTGTTAATTATGTATGCAATGTGTCGGAGAGTAACGTACAACAGATGCAAGCAGGTACGGAAAGCCTGACAGTCTAAATCCATATTTTGGGGGCCTTTTTTCATGTATTGAAGACCACTGTTTTTGCAGTGCCTTGTGTACCTCAGCTGGTGGAGGCACAGGCTGTTTGTGAGTCCGGTGCCGTGGCAGTCTCTTGGGAGCCGAGTAAAGGGGCGTTATCCTACACCACAGTGGCTCAGGGCAGCGGTGGCTACGCTTCAGTGTGCAACAGCAACGACACCGTCTGCCTGTTCAGTGACCTGCTATGTGGCCTCAACTACTCAGTCACTGTTGCTGCTTCAGATGATACGTGCCGTAGCGCTAAAAGCTCTGCTGTGAAGATCAGCACAGGTAGAAGATTATATTTATATAAATAAATTAGTTGTTTTTTTATCAATAATATATTGTATATTAGAATGCCATTAATATTAGTCTGTATTCATATCTGTCTTTAGTGCCATGTGTGCCACAGAAAGTAACGGCTAAGATGGTGTGCAGTAATGACACAGGTGTGGTGTCATGGGAAGAAGGGGAGGGCGTGTCCACCTACAGGGTGCAGGCTTTTGGACCCGATGGTCACAAGACAGGCTGCAACACCACTAAAAGGAGCTGTGAGCTACCCAACATGCATTGTGGCCAGCTCTACAACCTGACGGTTACAGCTCAGGACGGACGCTGTGATAACAGCCGTGCCTCCCTCAACCTGCAGTCAGGTACATATGAACTACTGTGTGTGTGTCGGCTCTCTTTAGAACTTAGAGCTAGAGCTGATTGTACTGATGATGAAAAGTTTGAATTTTTTTTTTTTAAAAGCATATGTTGCTGACATGCCAGTTGTCTTACCTCTCATGTGTATTATTAATCAGTGGTCCCTCAACAATGCTACATTTCCTCTTTCTCAGTGCCCTGTAAGCCAACCAACGTCAAAGCTTCTCTACAGTGCCGCTCAAACTCTGCTGCGGTGACATGGGAAGGGGCCAGCGGAGCACTCTTATACCTTGCAGTGGGCGTTACAGCAGATGGAAAATACATGGCTAAGTGTAACAGCACTATGACATTCTGTGATCTTAGTGACCTGCGGTGTGGGCAAACCTACAATGTAAGCGTGTTCAGCAAGGATGAGTCCTGTTCCAGTGTGGAGAGCGACAAATCTTACATGCGAACAGGTATCACAAACAATGAGGGGCCAGCTTGTGACTTTTTACAATATACATCCAGATTGCAGTCCTAATAACTCTTCCAGGTAGTTTACAAATACTAATAACTTTTGCCTGTGTCACCCCTCAGCACCCTGCCCACCACAGAACGTGGTTGTTGATGCAAAATGTGGTGAAGGTGCCATGGTGGTATCCTGGTCCCCCAACCCTGATGCCCAGTACTTCAGTGTGGCTGCAGTGAGCAACACTGGCGCGAGACTCTTCTGTAACTCCAGTGGCAATAGCTGCACTATAAACAATCTACCCTGTGGACAGAGCTACAACATTACTGTGCTGTCTGTAAGAGATGGTTGCCAGAGCAAGCTGAGCGCCGTGGTAGAGACTTCTTCAGGTAAATGTTTGTTATAAATACAAAATGTACTGGCACTGATGATAAAGACACAATTCACTGTATTCATGTGTTTGTGGACTTAAAGATTTGATGGAATCACTTCCTAAAGGCTAAAATTACTTTGTTCAAGTTTAGGTTACAAAACAGTCCTCACAAGCCACAAGTCACACATGTAAATATGAGACCAGCGCATTAACCTGAACAACCTCACAGTCAGCTTTCGCTGAAGTCCCAGCATAGAGTCAGTAAATACCTGAAAAGGTTCTAACTGTGAGTGATGCAGTGAATGACATTCTCATCAGTGCTGATGTTTCCTCAGGAGTGTGGCTGCTCCTCTCTAGCAGCCCATCACTGCAGCTGCAACATCAGGTGCAAAAGCAAACATATGTTTAACTTTTCTTTCGAGACTCCCTCATAGCAATAGTTCCTAACTGCAGGAAGCAGGGAAAGAAGTCTCGGTGCATAACTGCAATTCAACAAATTGAAATAAGAAGCTGCAGATCTCACAATTTTTAGGGAATTCTGGTGTCGATGATCAGCACGTGTCAGTCAGTAGGAACGTTTCAATAATTTTTTGGTGAAACTCCCGGAAAATATTCTTCTATATTTCTTTCACGTAATCTTAACTAAATGTCGACACCCATTGGAGCAGCTCGCTCATGATGTTGCCTTTCACCTTCAATAGCTCCGTGTAAACCCACGAACATTAAGGGTCGTCTGGACTGCATATCAAACACTGCCTGGGTGACATGGGACGACTCAGCGGGAGCAACCAGTTACTACGTGTTCGCCCGAGCAGCCAATGGTCACAACTCCAGCTGCACTACCACCTCATCTCCCTGTAAGGTCCAGGATCTGAATTGTGGGACACTTTACAACTTTACGGTCAAGGCTAACAACAAGCTCTGCAGCAGTACTGACAACACCACCTTTGAGCTTGAGACAGGTATTCAGCAAGAATCTCTACCCTCCAGATGCTCTCTGTGTGTCAAGTGTGCGGTGTTTTGTGCGTTTGTGAGATTACTGCAAATTTTTTGACCACATTCGGGGCAGTAAGATTAAAGGAACTTTTTTTTTAAATTATTATTTCATTGGTGTAAATCTTTTCCTGTAGGTCCATGCGCTCTAACTGCAATCACTGCAGTGACTGAATGCAACAGTGACACCATCCTAGTTAAATGGCAAGTGACTGCAGGAACACCGCTGTATGTGGTCACTGCGGAGGGCGACGACACCTCCATCGTTCAATGCAATAGCACCTCCACTTCATGTCTACTCCAGAAGGTTCGCTGCGGCATGTCCTACAGCATCATAGTAGCAACTTCTTCTGATAAGTGCAGCAGCCTCAGAAGCCCTCCAAAGAAGATTAATACAGGTATTCCTCAGCTCGGTGAAATTCTGAGGCAATAAACTACAGTAGCCCCAGAGATTTGAACCCGATTATTCTGTCTTCTTTAGCACCTTGTGTCCCAAGCAATGTGACAGCGGTGCCATCGTGCAAGGATGCTGGGGCTACAGTGACATGGGTAAACTCCCTGGTGGCCACATCGTACGAGCTGACAGCCACAGGACAAGATGGACATGTTGCAACCTGCAACACCTCAGTGAACAACTGCTCCTTGGCTTATCTTCACTGTGGTCAGATGTACAACTTAAGCATCACTGCAAAAGGGGAGAACTGCACCAGCTATCCAAGCAAAGCATCCTTTAAGACAGGTACAAATAACTGATCAGTTTTTTTCTGTTGTCTCATTGGACTTAGCATTTAATCCTCCATGTCTCTCTTTTTGTTACCTCAAGATTACTACTTTTAGAAATTGGGAGCTGGCTATATGCTGCATTCCCCTAACAGGAGTCCTTCTCTCTCCTTCCTCTCAGTGCCCTGTGCGCCCTCTGATGTTGCAGTGGATATTGATTGTCAGACCAACTCTGCTTTCTTGTCATGGAATACCACTCCGGGTGCTATAGAGTATTTTACCTATGCACAATCTATGAAAGGCGTCACCTTCTACTGTAACAGCAGCAGTCCCTCCTGCACCTTCAAAGGCCTGGAGTGCGGTAACATTTACAATTTCTCTGTTAGAGCCTCCAACGGAATCTGCAACAGCTCGGTCGGCTCACCTCTGCAGGCCGGAGCAGGTAATTGAAATGTTTGTGTGAAGATAAATTTGGGGAAAATCAAGATTTACATTTTTGTTTAAATTGCAGTTTAAATACTTCTTCCTTTTTCAGTTCCGTGCCCGCCACCTCGTGTGAAAGTCCGCATGCAGAGGATAGACCTGATGTACTGGGCCATGATATCATGGGACAGAGTTACCTGTCCTAATGTCGAGTATTTGGCCGAAATCAGCGGTCCGATTCAAAACAACCCACAGGCCATGATGGTTGTCTCTTCTTACTGGCTACCCAGGCCATACTTTGAATTCCCAGTGCCTTGTAGCACCGCTTTTAACATCACGGTACGCTCCAAAAACTCGGCTGGGATCGGCAAGCCATCGAGTCCCATTACTGGCCTCACAGGTAACGTTCTTTTGTCATTTTCAGACTTTAAATAGAGCAGAGTGATTTCTGGTGTAAGTGGTTATGGGTTTAATGCCTCTGTTTTTAGTATTTAAAGTGAGTAAATACAGATTGAATACATTTAACTTTATCTGCTCTTAGTGACATGTTTTAAATGTAGCACACAGTCAGCTTGGTTTTATTTCAGTTGCAGTGATTTATAAATCAAAAGCATTGAAAACATACATAACAGTGTTGCTAAATAAGTGCATGTTTTAGCTGTAGCTTGCCCCTTCCCTCTGCTGACGTGTTTTTCCTGTTTACTTCGCAGCCCCCTGTGCTCCAGCTGGTGTGACATACACTGGTAACAGGCAGTCTGCTGTCCTGTCCTGGAATGCTTCTGTGTTTGCTACGAGTTACACTGTCTACAACATATCAGGGGGAAGCAGTGTAAAGCTGTGCAACACCACTAAGCTCTTCTGTAACCTAACCAATTTTGATCCTGGTGTCACTAAAGTGACAGCTACCAATGCTGTAGGGGAGAGCAACCCCAGCCAAAACATTACAGGTTAGACACAGAGCAATGTCTCCAGCCCACAGACACTTAGGAAAATAGATTTCAATATTTCTACACTCCTTTGTGCTTTTATGTATTTCTTTATTACTTTGTATAGTCCCACTCAGTGCGTATCAGCTCTTTCATATTAACTCTGATTAGTGATTTTGTTTCATATTTAACAATCCACTTTGAGACATTTTTAACAGTACTTTCCTCATCTTCCTCGGGTCCAGTGACAAATCGAAGAAGAAGAGATCTGCAGGCTCCTCCGTTCTATGCCTATTTAGAAGAAGGTTAGTGTGGTTGCACCAGTGTCAAACACAACATAGTGTTGTAATCTATCAACTGTCACTCACATGTAATGCTCTGTCCCTGTTAGAGCTTGAAATCCCCCAAGTGCTGACGTTAACAGGAAGTGGAGTTTCTTTGCAAGTGAAATGGACAACGGTGAAGGGTGCGACTGAGTACACACTTGTCATCGAGGAGGAGCAGATAGAGGAGAAGGCCAGCGAGCCGGCGAGAGTTCGAAACGTGGAAGGTGACTCTCACACAGAGACTGATCTCAAACCCAGGACCACCTACTGTGTAAGGGTGGCAGCCAAAAACGCCATCAACCAAAGCAACTACTCCCAGCCAAAGTGCAGAAACACTGACGCCTCAGTGGGCTCTTAGTGACACACACACGCACACACACACACACGCACATACACACACACACACACACACACACACACACACACACACACACACACACACACACACACACACACACACACAAGTTCACTTAAATAGACACTGGACTAAAGAGAAATACCATCATATGGGTTATATTTTTGTCTTCTCCACTGTTACTGGTTTGATCTTACACACACTTTAGGAAGATAATTGTAAAAAGAACATAATCACAACTACAAAGCCATAATAAATGAATGTTTCTTACAAGTCACCATGCGATGATGATCAAACCTAACAAGCACTTTTAGATTTGAATGCTTTTGAATTTTGTGGCAATAGACTGTATATTTGCATAAATGTAGTGTTGCTGAAATTATATTTATCAAAAATACTTATTTTTTGGATAGGTTATTTGATTCTCTGCATGATTGTTGAAAACAATGTAGTGTAAACAAATAAAAAGATAATTTATAAAGCAATATTTGTAAAACCGTGCAGTATATGTTCTTTTTGATATGACTTATCTTTAAATTCTAACATTTTACATATCAGGACACAATAAAACATCCTTCATCCTTACATGAACACAACATACACAGAAGTAGTCACCTACCCATCCAAATCACTGAATTCAGGTGTTCCAATCACTTCCATGGCAACAGGTGTATAAAACCAAGCATGCAGACATGCAGAGTGCTTCTACAAACATCAGTGAATTCTAGCGTGGTACCGTGATAGGATGTTGCCTGTACAACAAGTCCTGCTGTGAAATTTTCTCACAACTAAATATTCCACAGTCAGCTGTCAGCCACGAAGTGGTAGGCTATGTAAAATGACAAAGTGGGGTCAGCTGAGGCTCATCGTGCTCAGAGGTTGCCAGTCTTCTTTATATAGTCCGTCACTACAGACCTCCAAACTACATGTGGCCTTCAGATCAGTGCACTGAGAGCTTCATGAAATTGGTTTCTATGATCGAGCAGCTGCATCCAAGCCTTGCTTCACAAAGCGCAATACGAGTCAGATGGAGTGGTGTAAAGCACGCTGCTGGGTTTAGTGGTACTTGTCTGACTACATTTGGTCAAGTGTAAAATTTGGTGGAGAGGGGATTGTAGTGTGGGGCTGTTGTTCAGGAGTTGGCTTGACCCCGGTGAAAGGAACTCTTAATGCTTCAGCACAACAAGACATTTTGGACAATTTCATGTTCTCGACTTTGTGGGAACAGTTTGGGGATGGCCCCTTCCTGTTCCCACATGACTGCACACCAGTGCACAAAGAGAGGACCATAAAGATGTGGATGAGCGGTGGTGTGTAAGAACTTGACTGGCCTGCACAGAGTCCTGACCTCAACCCAACAGAACATCTTTGGGATGAATCAGAGTGGAGACTGTGAGCCAGGCTTTCCCATCCAACGTCTGTGTCTGACCTCACAAATGTTTCTAGAAGAAATTCCCATAATCACTCCTAAACCTTGTGGAAAGCCAAGCAAAGGGTTGGCCGACATCATATTAAACCCTATGGATTATCTATGGGAGGTCACTCGCTTTTCTTAGTTTCACAAATACTTTAGATCAGAGGTGTCAAACATAAGGCCCAGGGGCCAGAACCGGCCCCCCAAAGACTCCAATCTGGCCCACTGAACTGCTTCAGAAAATGTAAAGGAGGGCATAAAATTTGGAATCAACTGCACTTTCAAAATATTTTTTTCCTGTCAAAGTGATTAAGTAAGAGACAATAAAATAATGGAAACCTCCTGTTTTTTCACTACTATAATTTGTTTTTTTTACAATGGCTTCACAGTAAAAAATACATTTCAAAAAGAACAGTTTCTGTAATTATAGGTCAGTCTGAACAAAGAGCTACCAGAACTTTTTCTGTAATTTTGCACATTTCTTACAATTTAAGCTCAGAGTGTTGTTGACAGATTTCTCTGTTGTATAAAAAAATTACATACTGTTGTAATTGCACTTTTTTCTTTTATTAATATATCTCAGTGATTCAATGTGCAGTTGAACTTCTGTACAGACACAAAAAGAGGTATTGCTTGTCTGGCCCCCTGAAGGTTAAAGTGAGCTGCATGTGGCCCACAGTGCAAAACGAGTTTGACACCCCTGCTTTAGATCATGGCAGGTACAAGGTTTTATGGGGCCTTAAGCAGAACTTGATTTGAAGGCCTAAATATTGTTTTTTGCATTACAATGCAAGTGTCAAAACGGACAATATTAAATATATTAAATAGCAACTGACTAGAGGGCTAAGGTTACCATACAACATCACCTAAGCTCACAACACCTCACAACAAGGTTCATTTGGCACTTGTGTTTAACTAATTCCATTGTAAGTGAATGTTAATGATATAAACCTGATTAATAAATGTTCATGGAAACATATTGTTATTTTATCCTGTTTTTTTCCTTCCTGTTTTTTTCTGGTTTTTTTTTTCTTTACAGCCTTGGAGAGAGAAATCCTTTTTTGAGACGTACTTGCAAACATTTTAAAAATTAAACCAGCTGTCACTCCAATATAGTTATTAAAATACTTCCCTTTCCCTTGTATGATTCCTATTGATATGTATTGATATGCCAGAACAATCATGTGCTTCGTTGCTGTTCCCTGCACCATGCACCTTCACATTTCCCAAATGCACCTCATCGCAGTCATATAATGTGAAGGGAAATGATGCGTAAATTTGAAGCCTGACAGCATCCGCTATAATGTTTTGGTCATTTAACTCAACAGGCCCCTTATAGAGGCCAGAAGGAGAGACCACTGTGCATCCTGTAAACCCTAGAGCCCCTACTGCCCAATAATAATACCTCAAATAATAAATTCCTTAATTTTTAGACTACCTGTGGTCATGTTTTTGTGGTATGACAGTGACAACAGTGAAAACAAGCATTTCTCAGTTACTCTGATATATTTCTGAAAGCACAGGTTCTTAGCAGTGAGAGGGGACGTTCCAAAACAGGTCATTCATTTTGCCCATAATCGTGCAGCCCTACAATATCCTGGAACATCCATCCATCCATTTTCTTCCGCTTATCCGGGGCCGGGTCGCGGGGGCAGCAGCCTAAGCAGAGAAGCCCAGACCTCCCTCTCCCCAGCTACCTCCACCAGCTCATCCGGAGGGACTCCAAGGCGTTCCCAGGCCAGCCGAGAGATATAATCCCTCCAGCGTGTCCTGGGTCTGCCCCGGGGCCGCCTCCCGGTGGGACATGCCCGGAACACCTCACCCAAGAGGCGCCCAGGAGGCATCCTAGTCAGATGCCCGAACCACCTCAACTGGCTCCTTTCGATGTGGAGGAGCAGCGGCTCTACTCTGAGCCCCTCCCGGATGGCCGCACTCCTCACCCGATCTCTAAGGGAGAGGCCAGCC
>VOQJ01047678.1:15300-27853 GCA_015052665.1 Apistogramma diplotaenia | reverse complement strand
GGCTTCAGAGGGTAGTCAAGACAGCACAGAGGATCGTTGGCTGCCCTCTCCCCTCCCTGATGGACATCTACACCTCCCGCTGCCTCAGCAGAGCCAAGAACATCATCAAGGACAGCTCACACCCTGGCTTTGACCTGTTTGACCTGCTGCCCTCTGTGCATCAAAGCCAGAACAAACAGACTCAGGAACAGTTTCTTTCCCACAGCAATAACCACCCTGAACTCTCACACACACTAAGTGCAGCATTATCTACACCAGACAATATCTATCACTTCTGTAACGTGCAATATCTGAACATCAACCCATATGTATATACTCATAATACCACCACAATTTTAATGTACATATCTTGTAACCTGTATTCTACTCTGTATTTTAGCCTATGCACCGAATGGGAGTGGCCCTCCAATTTCATTGTACAGCTGTATAATGACAATAAAGGCTATTCTATTCTATTCTTCTATTCAATACCTGGGACACCTGTCAATCAAAGGTGGATGACTGTTAACATCCTTTCTAATGCTCTTAAGGTTTAATTTGTGTTAAATCAAAAATTTATTTTTGAAACAAATTGCTGGAAACTGGCTTGGAAAATGAATTCCCTCCTTTTTTTTTTAAATTGAAGAAAAATCTTAATGTTCACGGAGCTAACGAGCTTGCTCATGGGCAGTTGTCAGACTTGTTAACTTGGCTCACTTACAAATCAAAAGTTTGCAATGCTTTAAAGAATAACTTATTGACTGCATATCTGTCTGCAAAGCACTGAGCAGGAGGGGAAGTTAAAAAAAAAAACAGTGTTGCAACCCAGCTAATAAGCTGTGATACTTTGTTCTAATCTTTGGCCGTCTGTTCCCTCAAAGGTCAGCGCTGTCGGCTAACTGTTAGGAAAAACTTCACAGAAATTCAACTTTGTGTTAAAGATTTCTGCAATTTTTGCCTCGCTTTGAGCGGCTTCACTAATGAACTGGCTCGAGCGGTGATGCATAAAGATTGTGCGCTGCACAGACACATATCCATTCATTATATGCTGATTTTAACTCGGAATCTAATATTGAGATAAAGAGAGAAGCCACTTGGTACCAGCCCTGTAACTACGAGTAATAAAATTGAAGCGATTTTGCATCCCAAAGGATTCCACTCATTTAAGTGCTTATTGTACTTTTTAATTCAAAGTTTAAACTCTTCATTTCATCACCGTTCAGTGTTCTCACTTCTCTTCATTTTCAGTCTGGTTTTCTTTCATCCTTCAGGCTACGTACTGCTGGTGAGACTTTTCTTACATCCTCAGCCGTCCCTTCCTTTCACAGTGATGTTTCTACTTATAAACAGTGTTGGATTTGTTACTCAAAAAGAGTCGTACTGCACATTAGTCATTACCTTTCTTACAGTATGTTACTTAATTACTCACTGTAGAGAGCTGTTTGTTACACTAGCTGTTCCAGTACTTTAATTACTCTATAAAATACTCGCTGTCACATACTGTAATTGCCAGTAAACAATATAAACCTCAGGCTACGGTTCCACTCATCAACACATCCCTCTCCTAACAGGGACACACATATGATCTTTCTTTTAGTGTTCGAGATTGAACACAAAGCTGATTTTAAAGAGACTTCAGAGCCTGACTGCTCATCACTGCCTTTGTTACCTGCTGGAGCTCAGAGTCAGGCTGCTGGCCTGAGGTCGGCTTGCACTCAGCTTCACCATCACTCTGGGTTCTCGGCCAGCTTCGTGTCAGCGCGCTGTCTGTGCTGGCGTTTGCAAAGAGCTGCTGATGTGTCAGCAGCAAAATGCAGCTGTTTCTGTCCTGGATGCAGTTCCCACTTTATCGTCACATTGTACTTATGTGCGATATAAACCAAAGTAATGTTTACGTCTCCACTCCTCAAAGTTGCAGACTGTTTCCCTCCTCCTCCATGCACACTGACTGAAATCAGCACATTGTATTACAAATGTGCTGGTATTTTAAAAAAGGCATGTTTGATTGTAACAGCATAACTGTAACGACAATGTAATTACTTAATTTAGCACAGCAATGTGTTACATTACTATGCTACTGACAAATGTAATGTGATTACAGTAATGCGTTACTTGCACCTGACACTGGTTATGAAGGGATTGATTCAAAGAGGAGATCTCATTGAATAAATTAAGCATGAATAAGAGTTTCTAAATATCACAATAAACCTCGATAAACCCTCTTAGATTTGGGTGTTGTTACATTCTGGCAGCCAGCGTGTGGGTATGTATATGCATGAGAGCGAGCAGAGATTATTATAATAGAGAGCTGCCGGGGGAGTGTGTGTCTTGCGAGATGGAGCGATGCCAACGTGTCTGCATTAGTGTGGGATCAGAGTATCATATCACGATCCTTCTACTCCGGATGTGTTTGCAAGGTTAATCCCTGTGAATCTGATAACTCGTCTGCCTGCCTCCATCGCTCCTTTCTGCCCATGTTTGCCATTTCTGTATCAGCCAACCAGTCTTCATACAAGCAGGTCACCAGCCATGCATACAGGCAGCCACCAGCTCTTCGAACTAGTTCACGTTGCGGCACCAATGAAATGTCACTAAGCGTTAACGTTCACCTCGCGTTCTTGCTGGCATGCTCGAGAAAAAGTTGGCTGTAGCTGAAGTCATCTCCCTTTCTTTATTTCCCCTTTTTAAAAACATAGTAAAGCACTTTGGAAATTCTTTCTTTCTTTTACTTGTCTTTTCAGCTCTGGATCCTTCAAGTAATTTGGGAATTTTCTTTCACAGTTCTGCTGATAATCCAGTTTCTACAGCACTCTGTGGGGCTGCCGTAGCCTCGTTTCAACTGTAATTACATGCAGCAGAGTTTAAAGAAACGCTAGTCTCCTAGCTGTAATTTTCATTTATGAGTTTGTTCATTTTATTCAGCCAGAATTTTTATCCATGATAAAATGACTGCGAGAACAATCATACTGTATAAAGAAGATGGCAGATCTCCCCTTCAAAATCATGTTCTCGTTCACCGCCAGACTGCTTTAATTGTTCCCTGAAAATCCCGATATGAACCTTTACACTCTGCTGCTGTGACATTTCACCTCGAACCTCAAACACGTTCATCGCCTTCTGTTTCCAAACTGACCACAGTTTTCAGTAGCTGATGAGGGGGATGCTATCAGGAGCACATCCTTCACTCATCACTTGCTCTCCCAGCCAGATTTGTCTCCCTGTGAGATCTTCTACTTTGATCAAATTAATATCAACTTGATGTATCTTTGATTTGACACACTGGAGGAGAACCAGTGCATTTCAGAGAGGCGCCACTGCGAGCGGACAGGACAGGGCTGTCGCAGAGGGACCTAAAAGTAGCAGCAGGTCTGGATGTGCCAGAGAAGGTGATCTTGAAGGGGAGCCTGTCCAAATGTACTGTAAGCATTTTAATTTTTAAAGGCCCGCTCACACACACACACACACACACACACACACACACACACACACACACACACACACACACACACACACACACA
This sequence comes from Apistogramma diplotaenia, assembly GCA_015052665.1. Lineage (NCBI taxonomy): Eukaryota > Metazoa > Chordata > Actinopteri > Cichliformes > Cichlidae > Apistogramma > Apistogramma diplotaenia. The sequence goes on along the minus strand of VOQJ01047678.1, from coordinate 24,356 downwards.
CACACACACGCTCTGTGCTGTTATTATGTTGGCAGTTTCACAGCCAAGACGCTTGCAGCTGGTGATCCTTGAACTTAAACTAATCCAGTTTTTATCAAGCTTGTCTTGAAATGCGGTAACTACTTCATTTCCCCACTCCGTGAGCCAGTACAGAACTGAATCTACCTTCACTCCATCTGTGCGCCTTCGTATGTAATAAAACATGTCTTGTTTGAGTGTGAGTTTCGGATGCAGTTTTTCTGCATGCGTGTGACTGGGTGCCATCTTGGCTCTGCAGAGCATCACTGGACTGGAGCCAGCATGGCAGATGGCCGCTTGTCTGCAGGGTTTGGATTCCTACAGGGCTTCTAATACAGCAAACACAGACAACTGGGTGGAGAAAGATGCTGCCCGGACACAGATATTTATTGTTTCTCTCTGTTTCTCTCTGAACTGCTTTCAAGTTTTTTTCCTCACCTTTGGTTGACTTCTGCCTGATTTAGCTTCATTTAAGGTTTTTCCAATGGATCCTTCTTGCCCTCTTTTTTTAATCGCCTTCTCTTCTGCGGTAGCATGAACGGATAACATGAAAAAGGGGCAAATTAATAAATAATTTGAGTTCTCCCTCCCCTTTTCTTTATTCGATGACATATTTTGGTAAAACTATGAATTAAAATTCAAGTGTGTAATTCTGTGATTATGCTGTAATTTAAATTCTCATTTTTCATTAATCTCTATGGTTTAGAAAGAACGGAGTTATCACTTGTTTGTTTGTTTGTTTGTATGCTTTGTTTTTTTAGTTCTCACTGCAGAACATTTTCCATTTTAATTATATTCTGCTAATATCAGATGCTGATAGGAAAAACACAGAAGATTAGATTACAACTTTCCTGTGCTTCAAAAACCAGTTACCCGCTGCCAGACAAATGGATCCGACTGCTGTGCACTGAAAGCAGAATTACAAATGATACATTTGTTCTGGGGTGTTGGAGACTTCTTTAATTCAGATGAGAAAAATCTCAGCTGCATCGTATCTGCATCGTTCTCATTCCAACATTCAATGTATCCTTTTGTCATCGCTTACATTTTTTCTCATTTTCCTCTCAGTCCTGCTCTTAGTTTTTCCACATCGCTACTGTTTAATTTAATTTAATTTTTTACCCTTTTTTGCTTTCTCTCACTCTCTCCATCTCCCCTGACTCCATCTCAGCCTCCCTCTCCCTCTCACGCATCTCTCTGCATCCCATTCTCTTTTCCATCTCAATTTTCCTCTCCCGGAGCAACTGTATGTATACACCCGGTTGCCACGGCAACCAGAGGAGGCCACATGAGCGGGTGGATGAACAAAAGACCCAGAGACCCTCATCCACAGAGAGAGAGAGAGACAGAGAGAGAAGGAAAATCAGATTTCATTTTTAGGCAAGGGGCTTGGTGAGTGTAGAAAATGAAGAGGAGGAAGAGGAGGAGGGGTGAGGGGAGCGATGGATAGCGTAGGTGAGGTGAGTTCATAAATGAAAGAGAGACAGAAAGGGGGAAGGGAGATATGGTTAACAAAGCAAAAAAAAAAAATGCATTCAGTGACAACAAAAGAAAAGCTTAAAAAATGCAGCACTGCATTTCAGCCGGCAGTGGTCAGAATCACTTTGAGCTGCTTCTTATTCTTGACATCATGGCATCATTTTGAAGGCCACTTGTGTGAATCAGTCAGATTTTTTCTAATAACATCTCTGAATCCTGTAACAGTAAAGGCTGTTATACTCGTAGAGCTGTTATTACAAGGCTTTACCTTTGCTACACTTTAACACGTCATGCTTATAATAAACCTGCGGTGTACAGTAGGATGTAATGCAGATGATACATGTCAGAAAGAGGAGCCACAGTTTTTCCTCTTTTCTGTGAGGATGTTTAATGTTGCCAGCATCTCCAGTAGGGCGTCTACTTGAGCAGTGAAGCACTACCACAGGAAAGCTGCCAATGTTTGGCAGATGCAGGCTGCAGATTCTGGTTTTTTTAAGGATTTTCTACTGTAATTACCCCAATTTCTACAAGTACTGCTGCACTATAATCTTTAAATGTGAGCTGGATATCAAACTCCAGCACTGGCACCCTGTTACTGGAAAAAAGAAAATTGACGTATGAAGGCTGAGCACAAAAATGCTGTAAGTAGGGATTGCTTGTATCCAAGGGAGCATTCATGGAAACCAGAAAGTCTTGGTACATGAATCGGAAAGATTTTCAGATCAATACATCACCGGAGTCCAGCAATTTATCATGATGGCACTAATCTTCTGCTGCAACCTTGGTGGGATTAACAGCAGAAACATGGCGTTCTTGTGAGAAAATAATCCAGCAGGAATGTGTACATACGCAGTATTATTTTGGTCAGCTTAGTGCTGAATAATGCTGCAGCAGGTTCTGAACAGAAGTGTCCGCGGCTGGAGTTTAGGAGGTAATGCTGGTCTGCATGTGGCCTTAAAGGTCGCAGACAGGGTGCTCGAGCGGGCAAAACAGGAAACTCTTCAAGCTGTGACTTTTTTTTTTTTTAACTGCACTGACAGTCTTCGAGTAATTAATGTTTTGGGATTTGGTAGGATGCCTAATGTTGTCTAGTTAAAAATTAAAATGTACTGTATAATATGAGATATAATTACCCGTACAGTAAATCCATCCAGGCTACCTCAAGGTTCCTTCCAATTACTGCAGCTATAATGAAAACAACTAATTGTCTCTTGTAACTCCTTTAATCAGCATCTCTGACTGCGCGGCATGGATGGTAATTAGGCTGCGGCCGTTGTTGCTCATTCTAAACAAGGCGCACGCATTCTTCAGTCTCACATATTAAACCGTAACCCAGTAATGATTAGAAAGAGAATTACACTCGGGAAAATGTCGAGTTGATTTCCACTTCAATCCCGTGACGAATATGCAGATTTGTTTTCAATTGGTGTACGTCTTCATGTCTTTTTTTCTCAGGTTATCGTCTTTGTTTAAATTTTTTTGTGCGCAGACATCACCCCTCTTAATCAGCGATAAAATGATTAGCCTTTGAAGTTTATAATTAGCATTCGAGCTGCAGGCAAATGTGTATCTATTTATCTAAGTAAATGTAAAGAACGCGACCTTTCGCGGCATACGTAGAAGGAGCCTTCGGGGCAGTAATGGGAGAACCACATTCAATTATCCTGCCTATTAAAACTTGCCATGAGTGTGTGTGTGTGTGTGTGTGTGTGGTGCACATCGTTAGCTGAAACAGGACACCCTTATGCAAATATAATTACAACAGTTAAAGCATATAGGGGCCTCTGGGGTGTGTGTGTGAGGAAAGACTGGCAGCAGTTATGTGTATGCACTGGTGTGTGTGCCAGTGGGCATGGTGGTTACAGAACTAGTTCTCCAGTGTGTGTGTGTGTGTGTGTGTGTAGATGTATGTAGGTTGATGTGAACATGTGTGGGTGTTGACATTCTGGGAACACCATTCTTTACACCCTTGCCTTCATCCCCCCATCAGCACCACCACCTTATCACCCCATCCCCCAAAGCCGGCTTTCCCGTCTGTCTTCGGGGAGCTGAAGGAGCTCAAAGGAGAAACTCCGGAGTGGAGGAGAGATGGAGGAAGGGTCGAGCACATGGAGGGAAACAGAGGAGAGAGAAGCGACGAAACAGAGACTGAACGGGCCTCTAAAAGCAGATCGGCTGCCACACTAAATAAATAAGGATTAAAGAAAAGAAAAGGAAAGAAAAAAAAGAGCGCACTCTTATAGCCATGACCAGCATCATTAATAAATGAGCTTATGTAAGACCACATCAGGGCTATTCTCTTTTTTCTCCTTGATGATTTTCCTCAAGGTAAGGACACTCTCTGTGACCTTCTTGATTTTTCTCATTATGACCGTACAGCAGGTGCAGAGCATGTGCAGAAGGGTTTCATAAAAGAATAAAAATTTAAAGACAACTTTGTCATTTGGGCCATATCTTGGTGCAGTGATAAACACTGTGACCTCATAGTGTGAAAGTCTTAGGTTTGAATGCACTGGTCAGCCCAGCTGGGGCCTTTCGGTGGCAGTCCAACGACATGCACACTGCTGTGTGTCTCTGCGTACACTGCCCTGTGACAGCTGTTAGTTATTTTCTGCAATGGCCTAAAGTCCATTAGTCACAAGAACGTCATCATTTGTGTTTGGCACTTTCTTAATTTTGTTTTCACTCGTTGGTGAAGTTTAGTCTCACTAATGCCACTCACTAACTCACTGAGTCATCGCACAAATGCAAAAGGACACCTTCTGTGTAAAGGAGGGACTCCGGTGGCTATGACGTAACAGCACTAATTAATACCCCTGGGATGAGAATGGAGTAAATTAGAACGAGAGTAGAGTGTACAGGACAGGATTCAGGCAGGAAATAAGCAGGTTAATGAAAGCTTTACTTTGGATCGGAGGCATCAAACACACTTTAGTCTGTGGCCCACATACAGTCCCATTTGATCTCAACTAGGCCGGACCTGTACGGTTACCTTTTAAAGAAATAAGCCCAAAAATGTCAGCTTTCAGTGTAAAGAAGCAGAGATACGTTCTGAAAACATTTACATTAAGGACTCATCCAGTCACTAAGCAGATGATCAGCAGACTGATGTGTATTAGGAAAAAAACCCACTTCTTTTAAACAAGCTCAGGAGGACATCAGAGCAAAAAATGTAAAAATCTATGAAGAGTAAGACGAATTAGCTCATTAAGCCAGATAACAGTACTTGATCAGAGACACCACCACAATAGGTTTATTGTATTCTCCTGGCTTCTTTAACACAGTGTGTGAAAACATCTGTTTACTTACGGATAATTAATTTCCAAGGAGACCAACTTTAGGATGAGATGTCTTTGTGATGGACACGTTGTTCAAAGGAGTGAGTCTGAGCTGATGTAATCCTTTCTGACATTTTTGCTTGATTTTTCTGCACGTTTCTCCGCGATCCCAACCTATTCACTGCCTGTCGGGTTAAATTTACCCCTGAGAGCTACCTGTTTATACAGTCAAGGAGGAAGAAGAAAAGAAAAAAACATGATAGAATTTTTTCTGACATTGTCTAAAAAATGTTTTCAGTCTTGATCTCCTGGTAGATGAACTGTGATCACACAGTTTATCTACGAGTTGAAGCGATTATGATGAACGCAGCCAGTTTTTAAAGGAGAACTGTAAAATCATTGCTGGTGTTTCCAATGATACTTCAACATCCACCCAATTTCAATGCACCAAGATTCATTTCATTACAGTTTTATTTTGGGTCTCTGTGCTGAAAAGTAGCCAAGAGTTCAAATGTTTCTCACATAAAAATTCATAATTTTTCATAATAATTAACACACAGTTAATGGGTTTTGGGCCACACACACCTACACTTCTTTCCCTTCAGTCCACACATGCAGCACGACACGAGGAAGGATGGTGGGCACGGATGAGACTTGCACTCTGAATCTTACTCACCATGAGAGATGAGCACTTTTTCCTTAAAAAGGACTTACAGTTCAATAATATATTTTCTAATCTCATGCAGTATTTAAAGAACATATGATTTATTTCCTCTGCTCCGCATCTATTTTAAGCTCTCAGACTAACTTTAAACTCTCCTCTCCTCTCCTGTCCTCTGCTCGCCTCTCCTCTCCTGCTAATCAGCGAGCAGATGTTTGGGAGGGACAGATGCCACTCTCTTTCTCCTCCCTCCCGTCCTCCTGTCACTCCTCCTCTCCCCTTTTAATCCCCTCTGAATTTCTTTCAGTCTTGGCTTGCAAAAATCTTAAATTGAAGGAGCCGTTGTCATGTGAGCAGACACCCAGCTAGAGTCGTCCCTCCCTCCCTCCCTCCCTCCCTCCACAAAGCTGTTCTCGGTGCTGATGAAATTAATAAAGCTTGTTCGCGTGCTGATTATTGAACCATGCCCTTTGTTTAATAGACACGACAGAAGCACGTTCTCTAGCCGAGAATGCATTCTTCATTGAAGCGTTTTCAATTTCCACCAGCCGAGGATCAGGTTACCCCGTCTCTTTGTTTCTACTCCTCATTCTCTTATTCTGCACCCACAGATCGAGACAGGTGACATAATGAAAGAGGACTTTGCATATGATCCATCTTTCACATTCATCTCTCATACATTCCAGGTGAGAGGACAGGTTAGAATCACTGCTAATCACTTGCAAAGGGGAGAGTTTTTATTGAGGAGACGAGCGCTTTCTGAAGCAGATTCGTGGAACAACTTTTAACGTGTAATATTGTGAACAGTGTGGATCATTGAGTGTTATGTGATTTAAGCAGCACAAGCAAACTAATACTTGTTTTACTCTACTGCACATAAAGAGTGGAGATGCTGGGGATTGAACCCAGGACCTCATACATGCGAAGCATGCGCTCTACCACTGAGCTACATCCCCTCCTGATGCCTGATGTGTAGGTGTCAGGACTGTATTCAAAGAGCTTGGAATGAACTATGAAAGGTTTAACACACTTTCACACCAAAACACACTGTCCTTTAACTCTTTCAATATTCCAAGCATTTCTAGCAGTTACTGTATTTTAGCTGCTGCAGCTGATGGCTCACTGCTGTGCACACCTGATGTAAATCAGCAGAATAGCATTAAAACAAAGGGCACAGCATTTGCATCTGCACGGTGCAGATAAAAGGTAGACAGTTCACTCATTTGCCCCCCCACCCCTGAAAAAAAGAATAGTGCACAATCTGTGCCATAAACCTGCCATACTGTATCTTTAACATGCCAGACCGAGGGTTCATTCAACTGCAGACACACAAACCCAGTGAATTATTTCATCAGCGATCTGCAGTGCAACATAAACTGTGTAATCAGCCACTGAATCAGCTGAATGAAATAATCTGCTTCCACTACATAATCACCATCTCTCATCCTTTCAGTACCGGCTGCGGTGTAATTATTTGAATGTGATCTTACACAGCCTGACAGGAATGTAATTTTTTTTTCCCCTGTAAATGAGAGTGAAAAGCTTATAATGCAGTCATCTCACTTCTCAGCATACTTGCAGAGTTAAAACTGAGGGTGGATTTTTTTTTTTTAATGAATAAAACCAAAGAAGAGATTTTTGCAGACAGTTTAAACAGAGATGATTTGGCACAGAAAAAGTTGCATAAATTCAAAAGTTAATTCCATTTAAGTTTGAAGTTATCGTATTTAGATTAACTGCATTCACATGCACTTTGCCTGGCAACCTTTCCACAATGTGGCCTTTAAAGTGGATTGTACAATGCATATGCAGTATGCACATTTGGTACATATTTCGTCAACTTTTAGAGTGGTCGTTCCAGCTTCAAGGGGATGTTCTTGTGAACTAATTTTTCCAATAACTCCAACACCACATGAACGCACTTAAGATCAAGGTGGGAAGAGAGAGTTTGCATCTTTTCTGTAAACAGTCAGTCACTTGCCAGCTCTGTGCTGTTGTGCATAAGAAGGACGTCTTATTATGTATAACTGAGCCTAAAATATGTGGTGTAACTTTTGGGATCTGTGTACAGGGTGTCTAATGCATTCAGTTCTGGGCAGAGTACAAAAATGGGCTCAATACTAAAGCTGGACTTGGTACAGTTTTATAGATCTGACTCCAACACAGCCAAAGCTCTCCTCAAACAATGAATGCTTTGACACAGAAAGGACTCGAGCGAAGCGACTCTGAAATGGGAATATTCCACATCTGCTAGGGCCCACATTGCAGCACAGTTATAAAGCCAACAGCAGCAACCACAGCCAGTCAAAAGCTGTGGCAGCGTTTACTGTAAAGGATTTAAAATCTCTGTGCTATCAGCCACCCACAGCAGTTTATCTTCCGGCACTGGGAGCTCTGCTTACAAGGATGTTTTTGCAATAAAAAAAAAAATCTAGTGTGAAATCTACCATAGTGACGTAACTTGAAACGTGCATTTATTCATAATGTAAAATGTGTAGACATTATAAGTACAGCTAATGATGCCGTATGCACCCACTCCCTCGCCCTTTTAAGTTAAGACTCTTTTCCGGCTGAGTGCAAATCAAAACATGTTGTTAAGAGCAGCTTAGCGAAGAAAGGCTCTGTCTTATCATTCCAGAGGTCGGCTTTTACCACTGACAAACAATGACCCCAATACCTATCTACAAGAAAACTAATGACTCTTGTCACGCCCGCTGACACTCTGCACAAACACACAAACAACACAATCATTATGTGAATTCACAGGCAAAGGGTGGTGGGAAGGTTAGTGCTTGATTTTCAAGAGGTTTTGAATGCAATGAAAACTTTGTGGATCCACAAACTGGACTGGAAATGTTTGTTCATCGAGCAGCAGCGCTTCTTTAACATGTTTTTAACTACGCCAGTGAAATGCAATGTATTGTCCCTCAGTGGTAGAGTTCTAATAGCTGTAATCGTTGTGCTTGTTATGAATAATGGAGAAAAAGATGGAAATTATTGGGAAAACTGAAGTTATTAACATGATCATAAGAAATGTGAGGTGATGGGACACACTAGTCATCAGTTCAGGAATGAAATCAAGAAACAAAAAACCTCACAAGAAATAGTCTAAGTAAGTAATTACTGTAATAATCACATATTTTTCTCCCTTTCTTGCCACCAAGTTTGTAGTCAATGTCTTAGAAAGCACCCAAACAGTGATGGGCTGTCCATCCATCCATCCATCCGTCCGTCCGTCCATCCGTCCATCCATCCATCCATCCATCCGTCCATCCATCCATCCGTCCGTCCATCCATCTATCCATCATCCATCCATCCGTCCATTCATCCATCCATCCATCTATCCATCATCCATCCATCCATCCATCCATCCGTCCATCCATCCATCCATCCATCCATCCATCCATCCGTCCGTCCATCCATCTATCCATCATCCATCCATCCGTCCATTCATCCATCCATCCATCTATCCATCATCCATCCATCTATCCGTCCATCCATCCATCCGTCCGTCCATCCATCTATCATCATCCATCCATCCATCCATCCATCCAATATTATGTTATGGTATAAAAGATTGTTAGCTGGTAACACTGGCACTGAGTGGGGCTGATTTTGCA
>VOQJ01047676.1:14487-27363 GCA_015052665.1 Apistogramma diplotaenia | reverse complement strand
GGTGGTGGTGGGGGGGGGTTAGAATAGAAAAACCAGAGTGATGCAGAAGTAGGGAGAGTGCGGCAGGTCAGCCTGCACCTGCTAAGCAACGGATATATTGTCATGGCAAAGCTGCTACCCCCTTGTTCTATCTCTGACACACACACACACACACACACATAGACATAATGTTATTTAAGCCAGATTGGGATGTGCTCTAACACTTGTGTTGTTTCACTTATGATGTTATAATGTTGTGTATTTCATTCAGGGACAGATCTTTTATGTTCAGCAGCATTTTCATTTTGTGGTCATGACTGACTCAGCCATATTTTTTTTCTATAATTAAGCCTGTCTTTTAAAAATGTCAATCTTATGGACAAATAACTCTTAATTGCTCAATGATGAAAAAAAAAAAACACAGTTTGGATAAGAGCCCCTGTGGAAGCCAAACAAAAGATTCTAATTGCCATTAGGGTATTGTGATTGTGCAGAAACACTCTATTAGTATTCAAACACAGTGGGAGAAAAGAAACTTCTAGATGGCATACTAAGTACTTCGTGTGTGTGTGTGTGTGTGGGCGTGTGTGTGTGTGTGTGTGTGTGTGTGTGTGTGTGTGTGTGTGTGTGTGTGTGTGTTTGTGTATTCTCTGGAATATGGGATATGAGATTTCCTATGTGGCATTATGTAGACATCCATGACCAATTAATCTGCCTTACATCAAGTCTCTACTCACAGATGGATCCTTTATTAGAGCCGTTTTCTAATCAACCACCAGCACCTGCTAAACTCTCCATTTTTATGATTTCAAATGTTTTATTTTTGGTAAACAAATTGCAGAGCTTGACTGGAACGAATCCACAACTTTGCTTTATTTTTTTGTTTTGTTTAGTTTTTCACCAATACATATAGAGTGGATTACCAAAAGCAGACAGCCCGTATACACCCAGTACCTCAACTATGATCTACAGTATGCTAAAACGTGCTTATTATTAAAGGGGTGAGACAAAATAAAGTCTAAACCGATTCTAACTGCATGTCGGCCACACCCGATGGACAGAGAAAGAGAAAGATGTTGCATGTCACTGCGATCAATGGCAGCCAGTGTCTCTCCCCATCTGGCAGAGGTATAACACCTTTCCATGCACTTAAGCTGTGGCCACTGCAGTGCGCTAAGGGAGCACATGGGTATGGATTGCCTCGTGTCCCCGATGCGATCGGTGCTATTGATCGCACTAATGCTGGACTGCAGAGGAAGGCAAACGCCTGAGAAAGAGAGCAAGGGAGAAGAAGGGAGATGTGGAGTGAAAGAGAGCGAGAGTGCTGCAGGAATGTGTCCCTAGGGAGCCCGTCTTGGGCTGGGGCAGGGCTTCAGGAATGCTCCCCAGGAGATCCCAGTGAAGGCTAGGGCAGGGCTGGAAGAATGCTCCTCTAGAGAGTTGAGAGTGGAGGCTGGCTTGGGCAGGGCTAGAAGAATGTTCCCCCAGAGCACCCCGTTAACTCTGGGGCAGAAGTGGAGGGGGTCTGTGGGGAGAGACACCCCCCCAACACAGACACACACACGCACACACACACACACACACTCCCACCCTTCGGCTCCAGAATGGCTGCGGATCAGGTTTCCGTGTGGGGATCAGCATCCTGCCGACAGGGCTTTAGGCTACCCTGGGGAAGAGACAGGAGACTGGAGGCATAGCTATTCCACAGGCCTTTCCAAAAACACTTCACAAATGCTTTGTCTCACTATTTCACTCGCTCGCTGTATTGTCTGCACACACTTATATTGTTACCTATCCGTAATGGAGAAAGAGAAACAGCGACTGTAGTTTGACTTCTGTTCTCAGTTGGCACAAGACATGTTCATATGCCAGGTATGAGATTGCAATGGTAGGCAAGGAAACATGCCTTCAGGCCTACTCGCCAAAGAAATACCTTTCTTCTCATCTCATTTCAGCTTGTGTTTACTAGCCCACACTGTAAATAAAAATAACACCTCTAGCTCAGAGTTTAATTCAAAAGATTGCATTTTCACACAGCCTTACTCGGTCAATTCTTCAATTCCGTGTCTCTGAAGGTATTTGAATAGCCTAGTGCACACATGGGCTGTCAGCCTAGTGGCTGTTCTTTCATTATGGGTCCAGCTCCCTTGAGCAACACCTTTTCTTGTGTCCTTCACTAGAGGAGGGGCATGTCTGCTCCCCCCAGAGAGATCTGTGCCCTGCTATTTTAACCCTCTGTGAGATGACCTTTTTAATAAGTGTCTTTCTCTGTTTTCCTGCCGGCCACTGTGCGAGCAAACAGAGCATGTCTTCTGCTTCCCTCAGATAAAGGAATCAATCAGAGAGGGTGCAACAGAGAAAGAGAGAGAGATAACTGGGCCATATATGGATTTATATTATGTAGATTTCCCCTTTTCCTCATCCCTGTAGACACTGCAAAATGCACTCAGCTTCAATAAAACACATTTCAGATTTATGAGAAAAATACAAATGAAACACTAATACTCACTGAAAAACAATAACATACCCTCACATTGCAGAACATGCTAATATGATAGAAACTGTTTCTCTGTCTGCAATGGGCACATTTTTTAAAACCTGCTGATATATGTCCACCCCCCCCCTCGCCCATTCCTAACCACAACATGTTTGTTTGAAGTGTTTGAATTCATTTACATCAAGCCTTTGGGTCAGCAGCATGGAAACATTCAGTAATACCCTCAACTATGAACAGGCTCCTGGCAGTCCGTGCTTTATACTAACTGTTTCCAACAGGCTCCTATTGGTTGTACCTTCTTTTTTTTTCTACTAACTTTGTGTATTGATCCAACAGCTGCTTTGTGGCTGCCAAGAAGAATGTGCCAAACTGCAAAGACTTTATTTGCTTCAAAAGGGCTCACATAAGAAGAAAGCGACATGACAAGACCTGATTAGCCGAACTCTGAGCCACTGCCGTTCATCAGAAATTCTGCTGTGTTTTTGCCGGGGTGTCTTGCGACATCCTGGTACAAAGAGCAGCACACTGATTACAAGGCTTTGAAAGGAAGAGAGGCGGTCAGGGGAGAATAGCTACTTCTGGCACAACGCAGCCACTGAAAAGAGACCTCATGCTAGAGTGAGCTCTTACAATTGGGCTTGAGTCTTTCCTGTGTATGTGTTTGTGTGGGGGGCATGTTCTACGTGAGTGTCTGAGAGAAAGAAAAATAGGTATGGAGGGAAAGAGGTAGGAGAAGGAAGACGAGAGAAAGGTATTAAAGTAGATGTTGACTCCATGGCATAACGTCCCTGTGCATTTCCTCTTTGTGCAACAGTGCCAGCAACGTTAACAGGAATGTCATTAGGAATTCAAAGCATATGCCCTCGTGAGGACGCCCTCTTTCTCTTTCCCCTGTGCTTCACACTGCACACATTATGCACTGTATAAAGTATTTATTGGTCTTTGTCAGACGAAGGCTGCGTTTTCTGCAGCAAAACCATCAAAATAAGAATAGGGGAACTTCCGTTTTATTCTTTGGTTTGTAGGCGTGAGGCACAAACAGCAACGGCTAGCAGCGCAACTCTTTGCTTTTTCGCACATTCGCATCCCCCTCCATCGAACGCTCTGCGCCTCTCACGTTTTTGCTTGTTCAATCAGTCATCCGTTTAGGCATGCGAGCAAACACGTACACACACAAACACTTATTAACGAGCACAAGCACACACGCTGCCTCGCAGCACCTGCGTGCCTGCACTTTGCATTTTAGACGAAACATAATTCATCGCCCAAGAGGCTAAAACACATGCCGGGACTTCATCCAGTTGACCTCTTTCTTAAGTAGGTAGCCACAAAAGCACGGATGACATGTGGACAAAACAGAGATAATCTCCTGCACTCACCCACAACTACAAGCACTGAGTGAAAACCTACACCAACAGCACTGTTTGCATGTCCCCTTCTGCTACGTAGCGCTCCTTTTGAAAGTACTGACTTCAGTTCTGTGACAATGACCAGCCCAAGGAGCGGCTGTCTCGGTTTCTCTCGCACTCGGTATCTCTCCCTGGCCCCGGCTCTGCCTGCTCTTTGTTCGCTCTCTTCCTCAGCCTGCAAGTCTTTTTCAGCGGCACAAGCAGAAGAATGGCACATTAAATCTTAATAGGACTGCGTCTGGCCGTGTTGAATTGCAGAGCGTGTTAAGCCGGCGCTTTCCTCCCCCTTGGCACACGCTTGTGGAAGTGGAAAACAATTGAATAAAAGAAACCGCTCGCTCTCTCTGTAACACAAGTGACTTCGGCTGCTCTGCTGAAACTATAAGATTGAACTGACTCCAGCTCACAAATGGCTTAAGCCCTTACTAAGAGACTGTAAAATAAACATTTGTACTTTTCAGGATGCATATGTGGAAGGTACTGTACGCAGAGGATTTACCTGACCACCCACAATGAAGCTGTAGCATTATTCCCTCTTCCAAGTGAGAGCTGTAAAATGTGGGCATGGAAATCTGTACTTACCTGTTGGCTAAGACAAAAAAAGGATAGAAGAACAGGTGAAATCTAGCTAGGAGAGATATTTTAAATGTATGAAGACAAGGAGATAAAAAAGGGAAATTGATGGTTAGAAAAAGACAAAGAAGTAGAGGAAGACAGTAAAAGTAGGGAAGAACCAATCTTAGCAGCAATGGGAGTCCAGGCCTGCTTTGTGAGGCAGTCAGAGGTGGTAATTAGCCAGTGATGAGTTGACTGGTTGTGTGTCCAGTCCTCGGCACTGCTGGGTGGGGCTGTGGGAGGTAGATAAGGCCAGCAGTGGGCTTATCTCTGAGAAGGACAGGCACCAGGCCTGCCAGGCAAATCCACCCACAGACCTGCCGTATTTTATTAACAACATCATTAATGCCAGACAGGTTATGTGCGGTGGCTCGGAAGAGAGACAGGAAAAAGTAAAAAACAAATAAAGTCTCAATTCCTGCATGGCCGGCCAGTCTAAAGTACATAGGCACCGGTTGACGTGTTTTGAAAGCAAGGAGCTTGTGGAGATGTTTACCAGGTAGGCAGCCAACGGAAGGGCACGGAGAGCGAGCTTGGATCTTACCTCTGGGTTTTGCTCATTCTCCTCTGGGTCTCCAGAATTCAAATGATTTTCTTTTTTTCTCTTTCAAACGTGGGACTACTCACCAGAATAATGATGAAGCAGATACAGAGAAACATAACTAGGCACAAAGAAAAGGCAAAAATGTGTTTTAAAAACTTTGCGGACATTCTGGTCTTGGCTTTCAAACACATGCTTTGTAAAATGTTACGGTTTCTCCTTTTCTCTTTCTCTCACTCACCTCCATTTTTCAAACAGGTGTTGTTGGGTTTTTTTTGCCCTTTTAAATGATTGTGTTATTATAGTGTTTATTACATTGTTTTAAATTTGCTGTAATCTGCTTACCTTTGATCAGATGGCACCATAACGGGTATTCTGTATGTCATGTAGAAAGGTTTATTAAATAATTGTGCCAAAAGTATAACATAACCAATCGTGGTTTGGGATTTGTTTTAGGATATGAAATGCCAAATGTCTCTTGATGATAATCTACACTGCTGGGTTATGAGGATGCAATCTGGGCTTGAAACATGCACAGGCTTTTGAATCGTCTTCTGCAATACCTCCTCACGAAAACAGTCACAGGATTTTGCTTATGTCTGCGTGGAAATGTACTGCACATTGATCCCCATAGGGCTTTTTCCTTACATGGCTTTTGCCAAACTCACCAGTAATGGGAGGAAAGGAAGGAGGGAGATGGAGGGCGGTGGAAAGAGTGACCAGTCCGACAGGTTTATGTCTCCCTGCAGGCTGAGCTCTGTGGAGCAGGCCCACAGGAAGGAGCAGAGCCAGCTGTGACGGCATCCTCCGAGCCACTGTGGTTTAGGAGCTTTGGGGCTACACTATCACCGACTCAACGTTTCCCCCCTCTCCTCTACCCTTCCCAGGGGTTGTTTTTGTTGGCCAGGGGGTAGTGTTTGGGTGGGGGCTGCTATGTGGCTCTATGAAACAGCCACTCCTATACTTCAGGATATGGGAAGTTGAGCCACCCACAAGGACAGGGATTCTCAAATATCGTGCAAAGTAGCACATTTGTTCCTTACTGCTAATTGCCATTTTCAGACTGGAAGGTAGGTTCATAAATGTTATTTTATGAGCAGGATGGGTATCATTTAAGGCCTCCAAGGCCACCAGCTGGACTGTGCTTTGTCAGTGGAAACGCCGTGTGCTGGTACAGAATGTAATGGTTGGACAGTAAAGTCATGCTGTCAGGTAGCACAGAGATGTCCTCTCAATGTTAAGAGCAGTGGACAGATTTGGGGTTTGGTGGGGAGGGGGCACCACTGAGAATGTAAAGGTTATCTGATCTATTCCACCTCCATGGCCGATCAATCACACTGGAAGAGTCAATCGATTTGATCAGAGAGCCTCTCCTTAGAGAGGGCCTCCCAAGGAGTGGCTAGGATTCTGCGAAAGGCTGCCAGCTTGGAACATGTCTCCGCGATAAACCGAGACATTAAAATCCCTGATTAAATAGTAACTCACCACCTGTGGCAGCCATTCTCTAAATAAGCCACTGATTTAAGACAGCAAAGAGCATCTACTGGTCCTATCACTCCATCGTGTTATCGGGCTCATTATATATGCAATATGTGTACAATGAAATCAGATCAGCAAAACCCTGCAAGACTGACTGACAGCCAGGAGAGATCAGGCTGTAGTAAACAGAGTGGTAATCTTTATATTAGGACATTATGTGCCCCCAGTCAAAGCATGATGCATCTTTCTCATCATGAACTTGGTTTGTAGAACATACCCCACAAACAAAGTCAACAGACAAAACCATCTTATGATTGGATTTTAATCCAATTGCATTATTATTCAGGCCTCCCATTGGCCATTCATTACTCTCACATGGAGCCTGTGTGGGTTGTTATCACCCAATCAGGCTCAAGACTGTATTCTGGAGAGCATGCTTTCGTTTGCATCCTTTAAACCCTATGAGCCTTCCCTCTCTCTGGGCCCGCCAACGGAATACCTAATTCCAAAGTAAACTGATTGCTCTCTCCAACAAGATTACGCTGTGATGATGTTAGCCAAATGAGACTGCTATTCAGATGCAACCAGGGCAGGCAAGGATGCTTACCGCAAGATGACTGATCAGCATGTTAAGAGAAACAAGGTTGGGGGAAAAAAAGAGGCGAAAACGAGGGATAGAAATCGAAAGAGTGCGAGAGAGTTGTGTGCGTGGGGGTAAGCAGAAATGTAATTTGCTTCTCACCTCAGGCGACTGGGCTCTGAGGCCAGTAAATATGCAAACAAGCTGAGCCTGGCCATCAATATGAAGACCCTAGATGATTACTAATCTCCACCGCAGAAGTAGATTGAGGTCTGTTCAGCAGTGCCATGCAGCATGAGAGGGAAAAGGGAGGTTAGAGTCCAAACTTTGTATCCATGTTGGCTGCCAAGATTATGCACAATTCAGAGTTATAGGTGTAGCTGACCTTCAGGTTTGAGAAGTGGTGTACTATTTATGATGCATACAAATTAGCAATTGAGCGGTAGTAAAAATGCAGGTGTCTTAAACCTATATTGTAAATATTTTGAAGGGATACATTAATCATGTTGCGAGTGCAATTCAGGAACTTGCACTGCAAGTTCCCAGTAACTTTGAACCTTGTTTCAAACTCACCCTAGTCTTTTCATCATGGAGAACTCCTTGTCTGATATGAGCTCTTAGAACGCGCGGCACAGTAGTTTACCAGCCCATTGTCATTCCCCATCCGTAATCCGGTATAAAACCTATGGGACGCAGACCGGTCTGGAGTCATTAGGTGTGTGCGTGGCTTACCCAGACAGCCAGATAAACCAGATGCCTCGGGATGGCCAGGGGTCATCTCTCTGTGTGAACACGTTGTTGATGTCCTTGTTTGTCTCTACCTCTTCTTTGCCTGTATCCCCCCCCCCCCTCTCACCCTTCATCATTCCTTCTCTCGCGTTCTTTCTTTCGCTCTCTTGATTGCTCTGCACAGTCATCACAAACACAGAAGTCCGCGTTGGAGCTTAGCAGTCGAAGAACCTGTCAGCTACAGGGGAGGAGGAAAGACAGACAGGGGAGTTGACTGTGGCCCTAGGTTGAATGCCTGAGGGTGTACTACGTGTGGAGGATAGTTAGTGCAGAAGGACACACCACAGTCTGCAGGTGAAGTCTCTCATTTTGGGAGACTTAATGCATTTGAATCATCACCTCTAGGGGGGAAGTCTTATGACTTTCTGTTACAGAATGAACCTTGATATAAAATGCAGCAAAGGATGTGTGTGTGTGTGTTTTTTAATACAGCAGGAGGGCCTGTAAGAGGAATATATATTCTAAGAATGTCTTCCCATTCCTAAACATAATTGACTATTTCTTGTATTTTGGAGTGTGTTTCCAGCATTGAGCTTTACCCTCTGCAGTGAGTGCACACGGCTTGAGGATGTTTACCTGGCATGGTGCCTGTTGTAGCTGCCCTCCTGTTGAGGAAAAGCAGGTCAGGGTATAGCTTTGTGTTTGTTTGTTTCTGCAGGTGTGTGTTTTTCTTGCACGTGTGTATTGTGATTGTGAATGTGCATGCCTTTGTGTGTGTATGTAAGTATGTACTGTATGCATGTGAAGAGAGGAAGATCATTAAGCTAGAGTCAGAGAGTGCATTATATTCAGCTAGCAAAAAAAACCAAACAAACAAATAAAAATGATAATAATCCCAGAATGAATCTCTAATGTAAGCAGTTGTTTTTCAGGAGAGGGTAGGATGGTCGATGATGGGGATGGTGGATTGTGGGTAACATGGTTCTCAGTTCACCTGAACCATCCATCTGCACAGCCATCAATCTTCCTCGTTTCTATCCCTCTGTTCATTTACTCATCCACCCATTTATCCACCCTTACCCGTGGCCAAAGGGCCATGTCTCTTTGTGGCCCTGATAATCTAGACCAATTTCCTCTGCAATTTATTTCCCAGCCAACCACCCACCTGGTCAAGCAGCATCAGGCTTCTCAAGGTAGAGCCACTCATCCCAGCAAGCCCCTTCCCACCAATCACATCCTGGTTTTTTTCTCTCCTCCAGTCTCGGATCTTGTGTCGTTCGTGTTTTGAAGTTTCAGTTTTGCACTGAAGTAATGGAGTAACCTCTCCTCCTATCTTTACAGTAATCTTTACAGTAATCTGACACCACTGACAGCGTGTGTTTACCTCTAATATCTCAGCCCTTCCTCGTCTTTGATTTCTATAATCATTTTCTGTTTCCACCAGTTTCTCTGGCCTTTCCTCTCTGTCTCGCTCTTCCTTTGTCACTTTCTCTTCCTCTCTTTCTTTCATCCTTTCTTCCTTTTCTCCATCCTGTCATGGCTCTTCAGTATTCTGCTGCTGTCTTGTGTAGAGTGATTTTGCCCAGACACGTCTGGCTCTGGGTAAAGTGCAGTCCCCAGAGAGCGTGCTCCGCAGCCCCCAGGTCGCCAGCACCATGAATACATTATGATCCCCATTTCCATCCTGTTGCCACGGCAGCACTTTTGGAGCCGCAGGGCGATTAAGACGTGTGCTGTCGATACCCTGATAGGAGCAGAAGTTGGATCTGGAAGCTGGCCTTTGATCAGATTTCATCCTCCTGTCTGCTATTGGTGGCTTCAGAGCAGGAAGACAAAGAGGGATTCTTGTGGGTTTTTTATTGGTTTGACAAGCTCACCTGCTGCACATAAGCATACCATGCATCCATCCTCAAGCTCTTTTTCCCACCTCTATGCTTTATCTCTGTCTTTCCTGCCTGAAACCATTTCCCTCCCTTTTTCTCATTTCCTTTGCTCCTCCCCATCACCGCAGTTCAGCTAAGGCAGCATTATACGCAGTCTCTCTCTGCTCTATGATATTCTGCTATGCTCACAAAGGAAGCAACTCCCTTACCTTTTATTGTTTCCTTTTTTCTTTGGGGGATGATGTATAAAACATGGTGCCTCAGGTAGAGGATGTTGGGTAGGAAGCCATGTCCCCCTAAATGGCCAGCCGTGTGCATGCGCCTAACACTTCACTGAGCAATCTGTCAACATGTCAGCAACACATGTTTTGTAAAAAGCCTCTGGTGGGAGCCAGGGGAAAAAAGGCACTCCTGCCAGACCAGAGAGGAAATGCTTTTTTCTCCTCTATGCAGTGGATTTTCTATTGCTGGTGCTCTGTCCCACGGGCCCCCCACCACCACGTTCTCCTCCCCCACACATACACCCGTTGTCTGCACTTCAGAAATTTGAACTGGGGACCCTCGAGGGGGTTTACCGGGAGGGTGGGGGTAGGCTGTGAGGGAGGGGCTCCCTCTTTTTCAGAGCGTATGAAATTGTGAAGGTATATTGTGGCAGGTCCCCAAGCGGTCTTTTCTAATACCTGAGTTTCTGGCGAAGCTGGAAATTACCAGCGGCTCCCCCGAGGGACGGCTTTATCCACACCAGGAAGGGGAGCAGAACTCAGTGGGGAGGTTACTTAATGCATGGCTGAAATAAAAGAATTTCTGAGAGACAGAGGCTGAAAAGCTAGCTTTTTTTTTTTCCTTCGTTTTTCAACCCCCCACCCCACTCCCATTCCCTCTCCCTCTCTCTTTTCCTCCCCAGTAGTATAGTTTACTACTCTCTGCCTCCTCTTGAAGGGTTCTAGTTTAATAAACTTTCAGAGGATCCTGCTGGTGCAGACAGCTAGACAAATACCCTTGTGTGTTCTCTTTTGTCAGAGATACAGCTTTTTGTTATGTTCTTGCAAATTTGATTTCTCCCTCTGTCTTTCGTTTTCTCTGCCGCCCTCTGTCTCTCTCCCTTTCTGCATTTGTCTTCATCTCCCTTGTCCTTCTCTTGCTTTCTGTCTCCCTCTTTGATTCACATACACATAAATACACACACGCACGCACACACACAAACACACGCACAAAGTCAAACTCTCTTGTGGCTGAGTTTATTGTTTGGTCTGTCTCTTCGTTCTCCCCCTCTGTGTTCCCTTTTGTTTTCTGTATGTTTTGTTGTATTGTGCACAGAGGCTGAGATGCAGATAGAATGCAGACAGTTTGCCCTGGGTGAAGAGTGTGCACAAGCACCGTTGGTATCTATTTAACAAAACACATTATTCTATTTATACATGACCAAATGCATAAAGTTCCCCCTACTGTTAGAGTGCGAATTGAAAGTATATTTTTCATCAAGGAGATTTGAAGCAAAGTGTCGGGGGGCATTTTACTGTGTAGTTCCTACTCACTGTAAGTGGCTGCCTTTTTTAATCAGAACCTATATCTGATGTCTGCGCATCATTAACCTTGCCATGTTCATAACCTCAAAAAGCAACATAAAAATCTCACCCATGTATGAAATGCCTACACGTATCTCCCTGCTTCTTACTTCCTCTGTCTTCCTCCCCCTCTCCTGTTGGTAAATAATTCAACCTTTCCCTGTAACAAGTGCTGGCCTTAATAGGGAGCAGTACCTGTAGTTGGGATAAACAAGGCAGCCGGCCTCAGCAGTGAAACAGAGGGATTTGGGCTTCATGAGGGCAGAGGAATAAGTCGTTTCCTTCTGAAAGGCAGAGTAGACTGGCTGACATTAATTAAACCCTATAGGATAAAGGTTATCTGAGGCCTAGCAAAGCAGAGGCCGTGCATGCAGGATGTTATGTCTGACGAATCCTAATCAAGACTTCTTGGTGAAGCAACATGTATGGGTTCGGGCATTATATGTATGGTATGTCTTGGATATTATTTTCTAAAATCTGTGTGCCTGTGGGAGATCATTTTACAAAGGAATGATATTTCATCTATAGAGGGAAGGCACTATATTTGACGATTTTCAGTGACACACACATGCACACACAAGAAAATATATTAAAAAAAAGAGAAGTACAGGCTTCAGTAGATTTTCATTTCCAAGAAATTTTCTGGAGAATTTCATGTTTTGAAAACACTGCTGCCCACTGTGCTCTGTGACGGAAATTGTGCCAAGAAGTCTCCCAAGTGATATGTGATCAGTGTCGGGTGTAATGTGTTACTGTAATATGCAACGCAAAACTGTGTTTTAATTCAGTAATCATATGATAATTACTAATGAAACCAATCAGAAGTTACTTTTGTTGCAGTTCTTCAATTAACTGCGTGGCAGGTAAAGGGCAAAAGAATAATCAAATGTGCCTTTTTACGTGCGCTTACACTAGAATCTCCTGACCTTAATTGGTAAAAGGATGGGAGGCGGGCGAGTGCATACCGACCCCCAGCCAAGCAGTCAAGCCTTGGTTTTCAACAGCTAACAAAAGCAGGGATGAACAGGCTTTTAGCATCGAATATTCTGCAGATGAGTCACTGTCACCACATTTCTCTGTCAAGTGTGGCTCGGTGTGGTTTGCACCAGCAAATACTAAAAGAACCATCTTGGGTTTGCTTTCCTTATTGGGATCGTGATTTGAGCATTATATGGAACATTATGTAGTTAACTGTCACAAAAGTATAATTTAAAAGCTTCATACAGGCAGCAAATAAGGAGAAAAACAACTGAGATGTAATGCCTTACTTTTTTGAATAATGAGCCAAACTCTGCTATGACCGACTTAACTGACCCTAAGTTTGGCATGCCACTCGGGTGCCAAGGCTCATGTTTTACAAATTACCCAGAGGGCCATGCATCACCTCTGTGCCCATATTTTCTCCCTGCTGTATGCATAGTGTGTGGGATTATATTCCCCAGCTCCAGCTCCTCCCTAAGACAATGAACAGCTGCAGAGATGACAGTCACCTCACTAACCCAAGAATGCTAGGAAAATCTAAAATTAGGGGGGGGGGGGGGCTTTGCCCTCCCCAAAGGGTTTAAAGCTTTTTTCCTGGTTGGTTTTTGGTTTAAGGCC
>VOQJ01047672.1:0-16821 GCA_015052665.1 Apistogramma diplotaenia | reverse complement strand
AAACTCAGAAAATCACATTGTCTGATTTTTAAATAATTTTTTTGCAAATAATGTATGTAAAATAAGGGTGGAAAATAAGTATTTGGTCACCTACAAACAAGCAGGATTTCTGTCTGTCACAGACCTGTAACTTCTTCTTTAAGAGGCTCCTCTGTCCTCCACTCATTACCTGTATTAATGGCACCTGTGTGAACTCGTTAACAGTATAAAAGACACCTGCCCACAACCTCAACGTCATAAGAAGAGAATGTCATATGGTCAGATGGAACCAAAGTAGACCTGTTTGGTATAAACACAACTCGTCGTGTTTGGAGGAGAGTGAATGCTGAGCTGCATCCAAAGAACACCAAACCAGCTGTGAAGCATGGGGGTGGCAGCATCATGCTTTGGGCTGTTTCTCTGCAAAGGGACCAGGACGACTGGTCCGTGTACATGACAGAATGAATGGGGCCATGTGTTGCGAGATTTTGAGTGCAAACCTCCTTCCATCAGCAAGGGCAGTGAAGATGAAATGTGGCTGGATCTTTCAGCATGACAATGATCCCAAGCACACTGCAGGGCAACAAAGGAGAGGCTTTGTAAGGTCCTGGAGTGGCCGAGCCAGTCTCCAGATCTCAACCCCCTCGAAAACCTTTGGAGGGAGCTGAAAGTCCGTGTTGCCCGCCGCCAGCCCCAAACATCTCTGCTCTAGAGGAGACCTGCATGGAGGACTGGACCAACATACCAGCACCGGTGTGTGAAGACTTCCAGAAAACCTTTGACCTCTGTCATTGCCAACAATTTCTTTAAAAATCAGACAAAGTGATTTTCTGGATTTTTTTTCTCATTTTGTCTCTCATAGTTGAGGTCTACCTATGATGTCAATTACAGGCCTCTCATCTTTTTAAGTGGGAGAACTTGCACCATTGGTGACTAAATACTTTTCCCCCACTGTAGGTTCGGGTCAGATAGAGTCCAGAAGTCATGATCTGGGCTTACAGTGGCAAAGTCTGTCTACCTGATAAATAGTCCATGTAAGAGGAGTCAAGGCAGCCAGACTCACCACATATCAATGAAGGTCAAATGAGGCTCCAAGAAAGCTGCAGCTACGTGTCATATTTTACCAAACATGAATTTCTACCTGCACGATCTTCATAGTGTAAATCATACTTTGCTCATTTGTGAACTTCTGACTTATGTAGCACTTGTTATCGATGTTGCACGAGATTTTGTGCAGACATTCATGGTGCCCAGATGATGACCCCACCTCCACCTGCTCCTCATTGTTGGTTTTGAGTGAAATATCTCAAGAAATTCTGAACATATTGCCATGACATTTACTACAGGAATTCATGTTCACCTTAATAATAATCTTTGCTATCTAGCTCCTTTTCTTACATTATGACCAAAACCTTTAAGCTATTTCCAGAAGTAGTTTGTGTTTAATGCTAATTAACAAATGTTACTGATGCATGTTATCTGAGTATGTTAGTGCAAGCCTTCAGGTAAAAGCCTCAGTGTGTGCTGTGCATCTGCACAGAGCCACTCGCATGGCTGTCCACTTTCTGCCCTGTTATTTAATAGCCTCCCCAGAAATGACGCAGTGTGGACTGACCTTGAGCCTGCAGTGCTTTCAAGAAGATTCTGAGCAATAACTTAAACAGAAACGAGATTGTGTGCACGACGGCAGATATTCCTCTCCTCACTGAATGCCCTCTCAGTTCCTACTTCACCTGTGAAATCTGAAAAAGGATGCAACTCAGATGAGTTAATCGAGAAGAAAAACG
The DNA here is from genome assembly GCA_015052665.1 of Apistogramma diplotaenia. Classification (NCBI taxonomy): domain Eukaryota; kingdom Metazoa; phylum Chordata; class Actinopteri; order Cichliformes; family Cichlidae; genus Apistogramma; species Apistogramma diplotaenia. The sequence continues at coordinate 15,055 of VOQJ01047672.1, read as the reverse complement.
CCTGCAAAGCAGCTTTTTCTCATCAGGGTAATTGATAGTAAACCGTGCAATGAACCTGTGGTCAACCATACGGTTTCCTATTACATTTAAGAGTTATAAAATGCTCTTTTACAGCAAACCAATAATCCCTGAAGACACCGAGGCAATCAGGATGGACAATGAGCGTGGCTTAAATAATAACCTGATGAAGTCCTACTTTCACTGCGGTAAAGCCCCCATCTTCACCTTCAAATCTGTTTATGTGGTTATTTAGCATCATGTTCAGCTCCATCTGTAACAGAGGCCTTTAGAAGTTAGCCACCCAAACCCAGATAAATGAAAAATGGCTTTGATTCAGCATTTTTCAGTGCAGTTTTACCTGCCAGCTGCTGCATAGAGAGAAGGAAGGCACTCCATTCTTGATTTGCATTGAACACATCTGGGATAATCCACCCAACTATGAGCGCCATTTCAAGGCTCATCACTGGACAAACTGACATACGGAGACGGATGTGTTTTTCTGTGAGAAGCTCAGCGGGGTTCTGCGTCTTTGCAAAGTTCTGTTGGTGACGTTACGTAAAAAAAGCCTCTGATGTTTTCAGACAAGGAGCTCGAGACAAACTGCAGTGCACGACAACGGGCAAAAATATCCTGGGTATTAGTGAGCGCCGTATTTCTGGATCAACGGAAATTAGCAGAGGTGTGGCATTTTGATTAATATTCTTAGTTGTTAATGACTCAGGGCCAGAGAGCTATAAAAGCTGGATAACTCTTTGAGAGACATGTCGTCTGGATATGTGGAGAAATGCTCCGTCATTTCAGATTTAAGACCTCTTTGCATAAAAATTTCAAAGTGAGTCTTTGGTTTTATGACTAATTTATTTAAGAAGTGGAAGAAGAGGATAGACTTGGGCAAGTTAACATCACGCTCATAACATCTATCTATCTATCTATCTATCTGTCTATCTATCTATCTGTCTATCTGTCTATCTATCCATCCATCCATCCATCCATCCATCTATCTATCTGTTGTCATTTCTTTCTCCTAAAAAAACACTTTTAGAGGAGCTGATGCTACCTGCTCCATGCAGGTGTGCTCGCACAGCGTGTGCACATTAAAACCCAGCACTGAGGCTGCTAACAGGGGAAATGGATGACTTTCCTGGGTACCAGTGCACACATCCTAGTACCTGTCTCATAACTTCAGCAGGACTGGCGCATGACAGCAGCTTCTGGGCTGATTTAGTAAAGCACATTAAAGAAGCTGCAAACATCTCTTCAGAGAGAAATGTGGCTGATTTCAAATGAGCTCTGGATCTGAACCAGAAGCATCGAGACTTTTAGACTGTGTGAGAATGACAAGGTAGTGAAGGCACGGTATACATGCTCGTAAAACAGTGCTGGTGTCAAGTACAGAGGCTGCAAATTGGCAGTCGGACATACTGAACTTATGGCATGTTAGATAACACGAGGCTGTTCTGAGCAGATATGAATGCATGCATACCTCCTTTGAGCAGAGATGGTCTCATTTGCTTGGTTTCAGGCCCACATGAGGACTTGTGCATTAAAGTAACAGTTTGGGGAAATAAAATTATTCACATTTTTCTCAAATGTTACTGAGACTTTATGCTGATTTCATGTATGCAAAGCTAAGCTGCGGTGCAGATGTGTATGTGCTCGATACAGCATGAAGACAGGATGCCTCACCTGTAGCAGCTCGTACAAAGGCCGAATAAATATCTATCAGCACCAAGCTTTATGTTTGCTGCACATGAACGAGGGTGCTAACTGTTCTAATTTTACTGCCCTGTTTTATAAGTTTGTTTCAGTCTTCCACTGATGCCTGACTTACAGGTACTTCAGGGTACAAATCTGATGTATCGTGTTTCTTTATGCAGCTCTTGCTGTTTTATATCAGTCTTATTAGCTTACACCAGGGATGACTGATTATCATATTTATGGATGCTTTTTCCCTGTAAAGTGATTTTTGAAGGATTACATGGCTCAAACACATCATGCAGGACTTGTAAGGTAATAAAAATAATGTGATCGTTTGCAGGCAAAGATGAGATTCACTGTCATTTTATGCCGTTTATGTATTTCCTTTCTAAAAATGATAAATGACAGTTTTCTAACAGATTGAAGCGATATCTGTGGTGACTGTAATGGCTTACTAAAAGCAGCATAATCAGAGCTTTTCATTCATTCATTGGCTTTCATCTTTCTGCAGCCAGCTCCACCTCCTCCCAGCGCCGCGCGCACTAACAGCTGCTGCCTGTCAGCGCTCTGCTATTCAAAGGTGCTAAAGGTTTGGACAACCTTTGATGCGAGTCCTGCTATTTTGCTTTGTCCCGGGTCACATTTGGAAATGCGCTCGCATGACTCAAGATGTGGAAACCCACAGTAAGCCACAGTAATGCCCCACAGCCTGATGTTAGGAGACTGAAACACCGTATTTTCATCCATTCACTTGATCTTTTGGTCATCTCTCCTTCATTGTAAATGCATAGGGTTATCAAGTTTTTGTAGCTTGTTTTTCTATCTTCCTCCCAAAAAATCTTACACTGAGTCCTGAAAATATAAAAAGAACAGCCCCAATATGCAGAGCTGACACCTCTGCTGAGGTGGCATCCAGCAGAAGGTCAGGAGAATCGCCATCAGCCCCTGAAGGGTTTTTCTTCTTCTTGTGTGAAAGACAGACCGCATCATCCAGAACTCAAGGAAGTCTCTAAAGCCGTCAGAGCTACTCAGACAGTGTAGGTGGAACACAGACCTGATCTCAAGTGTCAGTCAGACCAAAGTGCATCACAGGCTGGACACTGTTAGGAGATACGAGAAGAAAATGAGCCTCAGCAGAACTAAGAGCTGAGGTAGCTACAAGTGGGAGCAGCTGCCTGTCTTTGTTCAGTCTTTAGGGCATATCTGCACTAAACAGCAGGAGTTCTGTCTGCTTCTCTGTAATAAGGCAAATCGTTTAATTGTCCCTCTATTAGATTTTTTTTTCAAATATTTAAATAAATCTGTTTTCATCCAAGCAACCTCGAAAACAAGCTGCAGTATTTCAACGGATTAGTTTTACATGCAGAAACAGCGCGGCAGTTCAGATCAGCAGGATGTAAAGGGAAGTCTTCTCGTGTTACCCAGAGAAAGCTGTCATGTAGGATCCTGAGTGAGCTGCATGTTAATGGCCTACAGCCAGCTGTCGGGAACACACAAACATCCAGTATCACCTGGAGAGTCTACTGTAAGCATAATGTAATATTCAGAAAATGTACATTTTCTTTAAATAGTGTCTATATCAGGATATCTGCTTCTTTATCAAGTCAAGATGAATAAACAGTTAAGTTTACGAGGTCAATGGATGGCAACAAAACTTTGATATATAGGTATTAGGGATGGCACGATACCACTTTTTAAAATCTCTGATACTGATACTAACATTTGGGTATCTGCCGATATGATACAAATACGATCTTTTATTTTTTTTTATTAAATTAAAAAATTCAATAAAATGTTTTATTACAATTTTTTTAAATGCCTGAATTGCATATTCTTCCAATTATTCCATCAACTACTCAAGAAATTGGATCAGAAATACTTTTTTCGTATTAACAGTTCATCTGCACATTTTAACTTCCGTACTGCAGTTTTTCACTGTGTGAAACAAACAGGTGGAGCAGCTACAAAGTTCTTTTCTTCACCTGATGATCAGGTGGTTGATGAAGGACCTCCAGCTGTTTCCCAGTAAACGTTTAATGGTGGTTTCAGGGGGAAACAGCTGTTTTTGCGCAGACAGACTGCAGCTAAAACAGTATTTATGTTGAAAAACTGGGAGCTACGTGAAAGTAAAATTGTAATGCTTTGTAATCACAAGTATTCTCCTGAATACGTTTCTACTGCAGGTCTATATTTAACCACTAATGAGGGATTAAAGCATAAAGAATATTTTGACGGGGAAGGGGTCCTTCCACACGATCGCTAATGCTAACACTTGCTAGCGACCTGCGGTCATAGCGATCTGAAGTAGAGAAAAAACAGCTGAAAGTCTGAACAGTGAACTCACAGAGACGGTAGAGAGGAGAGCGGCGGAGGAAACATGTCAGCGATGATCCACTTCTGTCACAGCAACGAGAGCTGAGGGTTTTTATAACTCCTGAGTCCCACTCTGTTCCAGTAGGTGGCGGTAGCTGGCGCACTGTAAAGCAGCTAAACAATGTTTAATGGATCGGATTCATTTTTTCAATTATCCGATACCGTAATTTAGGTCAGGATCGGACCGATACCGAATATCGGATCACCGCATCGCCAATAGGTATATCACACTTTCACGGAGACTGTTGTAGAGTTTTGGATTCGCTTTGTTGAAAATAATTGTTGAACTCAATCACTGCCATGGTTACAACGTAAGGATGTTTTCCTGTTTTAGGAGACATAGTTATTACAGTTTGCATGTTCTCCCCGTGTCTGTGTGGGTTAATACAAGCACTTAGTGGGGTTAAGTTACAATTTAAATCTCTACATTTTCTTCTGTTTTTCAGGACTGATAGTTGTCACTGACGATGTCTTCCCTGCACCCCGGAGTTGCCACTGAATATCTCTGGCTGTAAAAATGCACACACACATCTTTCTCGCGTGTTGTCAACATTCAGATCCAAATAATGGTCACGCTTGTTGTAACCACAGTCATAAACCTTCCCTGACTTTTGCAGTTGGCACTCTGCAAACTCACAGCGGAGGATCATACCGGCCTCCTTTTGCTGCTGTTTGCGTTGGCTTTTAAGGCAGCCGATGATCAGCCGTTCCGGGAAAGAAACGCATCAAGCACCATAACAGATCTGCCAGAGCTGCGCTTTTAATAGACTTTATGACCGTGATTTATCCTTCTGCGTCCTGTGTAATCAGCATCACACCTGAACAGCCATTACCCTCACTGAATGACAAGATGACAGAGTAATATCACAGATGTGTTTCTTTTCCTGGCCACGAGCCCCAGACAGCGGCACGCCCGGACTAGCGCAGCACAGAGGGAAATGTTGTGCCTTTAACATGCACAAATGATTCTTTCAGCCTTCGTTTCACCTCCCACATCTCGAATTGCAAACTGATGACTTGTGCTGTTTGTACACTTCCAATAATGAGGCTGCGTGTGTCTGTGTAGCTGAGGTTGTGTTCAGGTTCCATAAAGCCAAGCAGCAAGATGAAATGAACAAGACAAAACTCTTCTTTGTTATTTAGAAACATCTTTATTAATTGAAAGTATCTTTTCTCTCTGGGTAAAGTAGGAAACAAAGTCTTTACATGTCAGCTCTTCTTTTTTCTGTTGAAAGTCACAATAAAATCAACATGAACACAAACAAAGATGGCCGTCAATCACGCCACAGTTCTTGGGCACACAAGGTGAAGTTTTACTAAACAGAGACAGCAGCACCTCCTGCCTCAGTAACTTCACTGAGCTCTAAAGCTAAAGGAGGAGGACGTGTCACTGTTGAGCTCTACGAGTGAGGGAAAAAGAGCCAGGGCTGTAGGTTTGACACTAAACAGATGCCACACATCTGGGGTGAATGTAAGCAACCCTCCTGCAATACATGCTCCATTAGTCACAGTCTGTTCAAGGAAAGAAATGTAATATCATAAAGTACGGACATATTTACCACCAAAAAGGACGAGGTGCTGCTTTTTCTCCGTGCTGCTAGCAGCGAGCAGCGAAAGTTGATCATTTCCTTTGGGAAGACATGCAACTAATATCCCTTAAAAAATGAGGCTGAAGCAACAATCACTTTTCCATTACACAGCCCTCCTGCAAGGACTTCACGTCATCCTGCGATTGTGACTCTTACTTCCTGTCAGAGTTCTCCCACAAGTACAAGTGAGGTGAGAACATGTACGCGTTTCACGGGAAGGTTTCAGGCATCTTGTAAATATAATTTAGCTGTCGGGTTGTTTGGCCCGGTGGCTGAAAGAGCGCAGCACCGGCAAACAGGATCGGCAGGAGCACCTCGTGACCATGGCAACCGCATCGCCACTTTAAGAAAGGAAAAAAAACAAAACTAATTCACAGCTGTGACAACAGCACGATGGTTCATGGGCAGCAGCAGGTAATTACTGATCATAGATAACTAATATCACCATTAACAATTAAAACGTATTTGTAATTTTCGGCTAAATTTGTTGAGTTACATGTTGTGGTGTCGTCTGCGGAAGAATGAATTTTTATAGGACTTTGGAGCTGAAAATGTTCACTGAACATCACAGTCAGCCAACGTGGTCGCGTGTGGTAATTACACAGCTCGAGACGAGTCATCAGCTACACCTCCAGAACTGCATGAAAGGCCCGAGAGGAGGCACGTGAAGGGAAACCACGAGCAGTTTTCTTTAAGCTCACATGTTGGGAAATATATCAGTCAGTTTAACACACACACACACACAAAAAATCTACACACACTGAAATATATATTTATATAATCCATCATATGACCACATGCAAAAAAGTTGTGGCATATTTTAATGAAACAATCCTTTTATTTGTTAATAGGTGAACTTTATTTTCATTACTGATAATCTGACAATCACACTCATGTTGATCAGCAGTTTCGTCAATAAAATCTAAACAGAAAAAAATGGCTGTCAAAAGACTGAGGTATATATATCGTTTTTATTTCCTTTTCCTTACTACATTTGACCAAATAGTCAATTTACGCTGATACACGAGAAAGAAAAAGTAAAATCTTCACACTGGAAAAGCGAAAGTCGGCAAATGTTTTGCATTTCTGCATAAAAAGGTGAATAAAACAAATATTTTATTATCAAATCAGTCACTTAGCCGGTTCCCTCTTTTTCCAGTATCGGTGCCGGACACTGCGGTCACCTCGCGACACAAAATATTTCCCAAAATGTCAGCTGATTCCATCAAATGACAGGAGGCGGAGCTACAAATGGAACCTCACAAGCAAGTCAGATAAAAACCCAAACTACATAAGATAATTGTGTTTTTTGTCAATTAAGCAGGATGTGAAACGTGAGTGGCTCCAGTGTAAACGGGGAGACGGCGAAAGAAAGGCAAAGAAAACAATAATTACAGCGGCTGAGGAAGAAAAACGAGCCTCACTCAAAGAAAACAAACAAAGTTGGGATCACTTTGGGGTCATAGTGCACGAAAGACTCAACAGTTGATCTCATCATTGCAAATGTATCAAATGTACAAAACACCATGAGGAGGAAACGACCTGTGGAAACACATTCATACGTCTGGATCCGCTGGTTGCATTTATGACACGAAACAAACTGTCAAAGAGGCCAAAAGAAAAAAGTGGAAGAGGAAAATATTTAGCTGCAGGCTTTAAGTAAACCTATTTCAAACTCTTTGGCATGTACAATCAGCAAAATTTACACGTTACGATCGCACGCATTTGTCTCAACAATATAAAAAAATCAAAATAGAAAAACAAAAAGTATCAAATTTCACGTGTCCGATAGTTTATGTTACAATAAAATGTTAACATCAAAGTTTGTGTTTGTTTTTGATACATCAATGCTACAAAAATCTAAAACTTTGTTTTTTGTTTTTTTAATACAACACATCATTTCTGTACAGCACATTTGTTATTATTATTACTTTGTTCATTTCAGCACTCGTGGCTCACACATCCTGATCACACGCAGATCCCAAAGCAGAAAAATAACTGTTTCGGTACCGTTTGCAGGGCAGACTGAGGTTCATCTGCTGTCTTTGAGCCCCTCAAGCTCCCTCGTCACATAAAGTCATGGAGCTCTGCCTCCAAGGCGGCCGCCATCTCGTCCGCCTCCGAGTTACTGCCTTCCTCCTCCTCGTTGGAGTCTTTGGAAGATTCGTCAGCAGAGTTCTCCCCTTCCTCCTTGTCGTCTGCATTGTTGCCGTCAGCATCATCTTCCTCCTTGTCTTCGTCGTGCTTACGTTTGTGGCCCCTAAAGAAACGACAGGATTATTCATGAGAACTTGGAAGTCCAGTTTGCACGGTTGGAGCACTCAGTGAGATCTAGAGTTTTGTTCGTCTCGGTCAGAACGATGCTGGTGAGCCAGCATTTTATCCAAACCGACCTCGGTGTGAAGCAGTGCTGATAAAACACCAGCTGTTTGACTGGAGTGTGAGTGGAATACAGTGAACTAACCAGTTAAAAGATATTTACTGTACTGTATGCAGCCATGACAACGTGAGTGCAGGTAAATGCTTCAGCTAAACTTCACACCCAGAGAGACTAATGTCTCATTTAACCAGATCTCACACCTGGCATGAGAAAGCTCCTAACGAACTCATTCAGACGTCTGATGCGCAGCTTTGTGGCGCCTTAAACTTTGTACACTGGAGGCACAACAAGTATCAGGAGGAGGGAAGAGGGAGGCGCACATTCCCAGGTAGCTGAAGAATTCTCTGACATTACTGTGAACAGGCCATCTCTTATTTCACTCCACTCCAGCTTCACCGTGGCATCGTCTGCAGAATGGCTTATTAGCGTGATGCTAATGAGGAGCGTAGGTGTTTTGTATGGTCATTGAGAAGGTCTGACACCGGCTCTGGCGAGAGGACCCATCTCATTAGACCACACTGCTGTCAGACGGCCTCGCTGAACCTCCCACAGCAGCGGGGGTCTGCCTTTGTGTTCATTAAAGGTCAGATGTCAGCTTATATCTGTGGAGAGGTTCGGTGACATGACGGTTTACAGCGGACCCCTGCAGACCGCATCTGCGAGCCAAAGGGCTGTGCTTGTGTTACGCCGGAGAGCTCAGATCCTCCGAACTGACAAGAAGTTTAATCTCCGGAGCCAGAAGTTCGAACCTCAGCGGTGAGAGGGTAATGCGAGGCTGAGCCACGAGGGCGAGAGATATGAGCAACTAATTATTATTTATCCGGAGACGGCGGAAAAGAAAAGGCGATCCCTGACGTGCCGTCTTCAGTGACGCTGCTCGTGCTGCCTGAGCAGGCTGATGGCGCCGCACCGGCTCCTGTGTGAGGATGTGTGCATCACACCATTCTTCCATTCTTTCCAAATATTAACAATGAAGACAGCAGGGGGCGGGAGGGGAATGACTTCCCCCATTGCTTTCTGCTCTGCATCATTACATCCAATCTAAATCCTCGGCTATTAATCCAACCACCCACAGACACACACGCGCTGGATACTCCCACCACGCTCACTCAAGTCAGTTCCAAAGCAGGCTTCATTTGATATCCATTTTTATTCTTTTTCACCTCCTGTTAAATTCTGTTAGAGCTACAAAGGGAGAAGCCTGCAGTTCACCGTCTTATTTACCAGTTAAGCAACAATCTGTCTGAAAGTCATCTGTGGCTTTCTGCCCCAATTTCCATTTAGACAGTAAGTGGCCAAAGCTTCATAGTTATGGTAAAAACAAAGCGCACGTCTCTAAACTCAGCAAAAAGGAGAGTAAAGGAGGAAAACAACCCTCAAAGGCAGCAGGAAATCTTCCACCCTGCAGGTGGACACAGCCACCGTGACACCGGCTGATTCTGATTTTAAAGCCGTGAGCACTTTTTCAATTAGCAAAGGAGAGGATGGACACCTAAGGACTTATAGGAATGAATAAGTTCTTTGGCTTCAGGCTAGGGCTAAAAAGCGATTTAGGAGTCATCGCCATGGTAATCAGGGTGAAAACATATAGACTGTTCTTTTTGGTTTGATGGCACCTGACCATGAAACTAGAAGTGTTCAGTCTGCATCATGTTTTACTCTGAGTAACTGTGTGAAGGTTAAAATACAGTGGCTTTGTATAATTGATCGAGTATCCAGCTTGCTCATTACCAAATCATGTAACACTCACAGATGGTCTTTAGAAACATGGATTACTTGCAGTACTCTAAAGTAATCATCACTAACTCGCCTTTGCAAAGCCCTGAGGGGTTTGTGGCTGTGGTGAATGTGCAGCTCAGACTGAGTAAAGTCACATTTTTCACCCCCCCCTGTATTAAATGAGTACAGTTGCATTGTTTTAAATGGCTCCATGGGAAAACTTTAGAGCTGAGTCAGATGCTAAAAGGGAGGTAACAAAGCAAACGGGGACAGATGAAAGTGAAATATGCTGCCTGCTCCCTAGACAAAATAAAAAGATAAGGCTGCTTGGTAATATAAAGCGTCCTCATTATTTTCAGTTGTATAACTGACACAGTTCAAGTGTTCAGATAACAGGATCTTTTAACGCACTTATTTCATTTAAATTTCCTCATTACCCGATCTCTTATTGGCCAGTAAATTTGGAAGCTGTAGCTGTGAAGGCCAATCTGCCATAAAAACTTCAGGCGGGAGTTGCTAACAATGTACTTTAAAGTGTTAGGGAGGCACTTCTGACTTCTTCAGCATGAGAGGTTTTACTGCTGTACACAAATGCTGGCTTGTCTGCTAGTTCTACACGTGAAGAAGTAATCATCAGGTGCAGTTCTTCCTAGTTATTCCATCTAATATTAAGGTAAAAACCCCTACAACACTGGAGAGAGAACCCCAGCAATCTGACAATGCATTTGGCGACAGTGGGGACAAAGAACTCCCTTTAAACCAGAGGATGCCGCTAGAAGAACGAGGCTCAGGAAGCGACAGTCGTCTGCTGTGACTGGTTGGTGGAACGAGGAAAGAGAAAAGAAGAACGTAAAGAGACCACAAAAAACAGAAGCAACTGGACACAAGTTATGATGATTTGGTATACAAGAACATGGAAAGCTGCCTGAGTCCTGAACCCAATCTAGGAGCTCAGATCAGGCCTACCTTCAGAGAGAGGAGATGGGCTAATATGGCACTATAACATCTTTTAGATGGGATGGCACCTGTTCGTTCAGGACGTGTTATGCCAAATGGAATTTTCTGAGCCAATGAATGGAAGCCTGTACGGTTGATATTGCACTAATGACAGAAGGCAATGCTAAAGCTCTGTTTTATATGAGGGTTTAAAAATATATCCCAGTCAAAAATGCTCAAAGTTTACTGCTATAGTTTCAGTTTATGTATTTTATTTTGCATTATGCATTTTTTAATATGTGAGATGTTGGTTCCGCTGGTGCACCTGAAAGAGATGCACTCCCCTGGCAATGATGAGCAGGAAAAGAAGTGGCAGCAGGAATTTAAGTTGAAAGACTTTGAGTCCTTAAAGTTATTTGTAAGGGCCTCATTTCGACCTTTAAGTAAGGGTCAACCAGCGAGGTGTGTTTGACTTCTCACCGAAGTTTATCTTGTACTTCAGTTCAATGGTGGTGGAGTATTGTCGTCAAGGTGTTGCTGTAACAACACCAACTGTCTACATGCCACATTAAAGCAGACTGCACGCCGTCAGTAAAAGAACTCTTTGTTGACTTTGAGAAGAGGCGGAAGTGGCAAAAAACAAGCATCTGCTTATTCACTTTGTTTTTGAGATGTTTTGCATATTTTCTTGGGCAAAAAACAAAACAAAACAAAACAAAGCCCAAATCAACATATTTCTTTGGCACTCTCACATTTATACCTCTCCAGATGGTTTTGGAAATCCAAACTAAATTGTGTTCCTCAAAAATGCCAAAAAATGTCAGTGATGAGGGTGCAAAAGGCAATAACACGCCCGCTATTACAGACACAGATGCTCCTGTCATTACTTGGAGATGTTATTATGTCTATGCACTCTGGGAGTATAATTGCATTAAGGGACACAATACCGAGTACCTACTGGTGAACAAACAGCCTGCAGCTACAAAGTCTCGACACATCATTAAGGATGCGAGTGATACAAAATAACTAATAAAAGTCAGGAGAAAAAATGGATCTGCCCCGAGTTGACATACATTTTATAAGACTGTGCGCTTCAATCCAGGCGGCACGAATGTCGCCCAGGGGAGCATTCAAAGGAGTTACATTTGGAAAGACTTCATAGAAAGGGCACGGTAATCATCCTGCTGATAGAAAAGTAAGCTCTTATTTAAGGCCCAGGCTGCAAACACTACCAAGGCATCCCAATCTAGGACTGGTGAGGAAACGCAGTGAAAAATCACTTCAAACACCTCTGACAGCTCTGCTAAAGAAGTGTTTGAGAAGGAAGGAAGGCTTGGGCGGAGGGGGAAGACGGAGCAGAGAGGCAAATGGAGCGAATACAGCAGGGACGAGGAGGAAACGGAGCAGGGAAAACACAAGAGGGAAGTAATGAACTGAATAATGAACCAGACTTTTAGGGCTCCGACCATGTCGTTGATGTTTCTCTTCAGGGCGGGCTAACAAAGGCACAAGTTACACCACTCAGCAGTGGTGGTAATGGTATCGCCCCACCCCTCCCTTCCCCATTTTTAAAAACCATAGTCCCGTATCAATTACAGCAGATATGTCAACCACAGATGCAGCGATGCACTCGAGCACTCACCAGCTCCATGTGCACTGAGCTGATAAGCAGCCCAGTTAAAGATGTCTGGTTTTTTTTACTGACTTTATCTTCTCACTTTATGAGGGAAACGTGTCAGCTTTGCTTAGCTATGCTTCAAACAGCCAAACAGACACGGTGACGGTTAAACGGCGCTCACAGGCCCCCTTTGTGGGGGAGGTTTACCTGGAGTCACTATAACTGCCACGTTTTTCCAACCCGGTGATGAGGAAGCCCGTTACAGAACAATTCTACAGTAGGAGACTAAAACACCAGTGACCCATCTCGGGTTAGGGTTAAGGTTGGGCTTTGGGTTCGTTTGCCAGGTCAAAAGGTCACCTCTCTGGAACTCCCAAATGTAAAAGCTTTGAATAGAGAAACTGTCATTTGTAATTTGACTGGTCAAAGGAGCAGCTTCGAGTCTCTGAAAATTTGCCTATTTAGCATGTGGCTAAAAAAAAAGTAACTGCAGGTGAGCTGCTGGTGACGGCGTAAATCGTTTAATGATGCTTTTCACTCGTGATGGTTTTTTTTCCTTCTGCATTTTCTCTTTTCACATAATTTTTTCCTCTAAAACTCTTCACCAGACTATAAAAGTGCAACAAACCCCAACAACCAGCTGACAGCAACATCTCCGAGCAAAGCCTGTGACAAAGGTGTGACGCGGCACGTCAACTGTGTGATTCACTGTCAGTATGATTTATACACTCACGCCCCCCCACCCCTCCCCTCACCCATGCTTGCATCAAACCACCCCCATCTCTGGCTCAGCCACAGGCAGCAGAATCACATTAAAGCCCCCGGGCATCTTGTCATATGACTTCTTTCCTTTTTTTATCTTCTCTGTTTGCTTACTTGCAGCACCAGCTTTGACAAGGCTGCGGGGATCATGTCTCAGGAGTTTCAGGTGGATGTGGCCTGCGATGCAGACGAGGGGATTGGTTAACGATGCTCCACAAAGGAGAAACCTCTGGTTTGATTCTGCAACCAAAAACCTGACTGACTGCCTTTAAAAAAAGACAGAAATGTTTTATTAAAAGGAAAACTCTTTGGAGAAGTCCCCAAATTGCCTAATTCATTTATAAGCTCAGAGTACTCGAAGCTCATAAAAATATTTGAGATGCGTCTCTGTTTCAGGGTTTCCGTCTCAACCAGAGCTGTGCAGACGTCCGCTGACCCCGCTCTCCGTCTTACACGGTATCCCCTCAAAATTAAACACTGCTCAAGTCAGCTGACGGTGGCAGGTGACACATGAGAGCGAAGCCATGAGGAGCCCATCTATTCAACACTTCAGACGTGGTCTGCGCAGCAAACGGACCTCTAATCCCACCACTGTGAGCATATCGGGAAGAACAGCAGCCTCCGCATCATCCCTTTGTTTGTGCTTTCTTCAGGAAATGAGTCAGTGCGCTGAACATACAAATGTTCAGTGCAGTCACTCGGAAAAGTGCAAAGGATCCAGTCACAACATTAATAAGTGTGTCTGAAGTGTTGCAGCTCAGACAGTGAGTCTGCTGTTGTTATGATGCTGATTTATAGCTTCATCACCAAAATCTGCTCCACTTAATTAGCAGGAAACCTGCTCGTTAAAAACAGGGTGTATTCTGTACTGTATTCAAGAGTGGAACTAAAATGTGTTTATAGGAAGATTTTAAAAGAAATCTAAAATCAGAACTACTTTTGATATTCCCCCGCAGAAACCAGCCCGTGCTGTGGGTGGAGATCGCAGAGCACTTAGTGAGCTCAGTGCAGCCCCCTCTGCAGCACACTAACTACCTCAGTGTTAAGATCTGGCTCCTAATGAGGCACTTCTCTTTACACACCTCCATTGTTGGCAGCTGTCTACTGACAAACAACTCGTCTAATTATCAATATTGAGCCCTAAGTAGAGACTGTAATCAGGGTCTTCAATCAGTGGTGATTACAGCAGGACAGTGTTTGTGTTTTCATTAACCTATGAAAACAGGAAGTGAAGCATCCAGTGATCACTTCCTGATTTTACAGTTCTGTCTCATAGTACAACAATCTATAATCTATAATGTGATATACATAATTCCCAAATACCAGTGTCCTAAATGACTCCAACACAATCAAAGGCAGCTAGCTGCAAAAGCTAACTGGATATAGCGGGTTTGCTCTGGCAAGGTCACAGCGTCTCCTGTGGTACTCACTGACTCTTTGCAGTCCTGTGATGAAGGGAACTTAGTGACTAAGTTACAGCAGCTTCATTCATTTCTGTTTCTCTGGCTTTGTTCAATTCTAGAATAGAATAGAATAGAATACACTTTAATGATCCCACAACGGGGAAGTTCACACGTTAGCGCAGTGGTACAGAAAAGAAAAATAAATAAATAAATAAAAAATTCTATACATAGAGTATATATCTATAGATATACACATATGAACACATATACATGAAAAATAAACACTATATTACAGATTTTAAAACACTATATACATTTGTAGCCGAGGTGGTAGTGACAAATAAATAAATGTATGTTTTCTGTGTGTAAAAAGTGCCCTGTGTGCAGACTGATGGCAGTGAGGTCGAGTGTCCAAGTGTCCAAGTGACTCATGACATCATGGTGTGTTATAGAGTCTAACTGCTGTTGGGATGAAGGACCTGCGAAAGCACTCCTTCTTGCAGCGAGGATGTATTAGTCTCTGACTGAAGGAGCGGCTCAGCGCACCCACGGTCTTAAGCTTATTTTATCTTTTTAC
>VOQJ01047668.1:9572-21918 GCA_015052665.1 Apistogramma diplotaenia | reverse complement strand
ACATACCCCCCCTCACGATGCCCCCTCCCCCCCCCCCCCCCCCCCACACACACTCACACACACACACACACACACACACACACACACACACACACACACACACACACACACACACACTAGTGTGCTGAGTCATACCTGAGGACATACAGGAACACACTTTCATGCAGAAAATCAACTTTTATGTGATTCAATATCAGAAAGTATGCAAGTAATCAAATGCACACATACTGTGTACAAGCAGTTACACAGACGAGCATCAGAATTCTTCCACCAAGCCTGCATTTGTTTAGTGAATTGTAAATTCCTGCAGCTTTCTTAAAGTAGCTGTTGTGTTGCTAAAGCAATGACACAAGTAGGGGACTCAGACAGAAGGTGTCTACATGAGTGAGCAGGAGAAGCTGCACTTTTATACACAAATGTTAATGAGGTTAAAGTTTTCCTCATGCACGAGATTCAGTGCCACCAGTTATTAGCCAGTTTAGTGTTAACGACTTTAAACACAATCATGATTTTCTGTGATTTTCTGCTAAATGTTTAGTTTATTGTCCACATTTTAACAATACAGAGGGCTTCAAATATGTACAAGCATCTGTTTGAATACAAGTTTAAAATAATGGGATTAATCAGCTCTTTCCACCGATGGTCCTTATGTGACCTGAGGGGAGAAAGTGTGTCTGACAGTTGCTCATCATTCACTATGAATTTCACACAGTGTTATAAATTAAAATTTCAATCCAGTCTATTCAGTCTCATTTATATTGCTCCGAATCATCAATTTGACTCGAATGACGTTACAGTCACGACAGGAGACACCGGCTCTCTCCTTCGACCTTCAACTCCGAGAAGAAAACGCTCCCAGAAAAAGCACTTGAGGGGAAGGGTGAGACCTCGAGGAGAGGACCAGGGCAGGGATCCTTCTCGCAGGACGGACAGCCTTGGAACAGATCTCATAATTGCTCTTCAAGATGAAATTTCAGTGGGGAGAATCTCACACCGTTCTGTTCTTCTGACCTCGCAGGGCTGCACATTCTCGCGCACAGCTCTCCGTCCCCTTTCCTCACAGCGCAGGAGCGATGTTGGTGAGGTCCAGTCATCCAATTATCCAATCAGTGCACTCACTGTTGGGCATATCACCCACTATGCACCTCTTCACCTCTCTCACTCACCTTCACAGTCAATTTGCCACATATGCCTTTCATATCCCATCACCTTCGCACAAACCTCCCAAGTCACGAGTGTAACTCTGCCGTCTTCTCATCCTTCCTGCTTGTATCGAGTACAGAACAGGGCCTCTGCGGCTCCAGACCTTCCATTTCATCTTCACACATTGTCCCAACAGTTCGAGTGCTTATACATGTTTACTATAACAGAGCTGCTTTAATTGCATAGATCATTCAAAAAAAAAAAAAAGTACATTTGCTGCAATAAATTCATGGCTAATTAAAACAGTGGGATATTAAATTGTAACATAAAGCTCGCTGGGACTACATTAGCCTGAGGGAATCGTTCTCATTTTTAACTTCACGGAAGCCATCTACTGTGATTTTCTAAAACTAATATTGAGTACATTAACATTTACTGATAAGCATGACTCGACAGACTGAAAGAGAAACTGCACTTTTCTTGTTTCCTTTTTAATATGCAGCGTGGGTTATTTTTCAAATGTTCAGCTTTATCATCCCTGCTTGTTCTGTTTCCACAAAAGAATCATTTCCATCAAGTCACACGCGACGTTGAAAATGAATCTTTGTGGCACTGACAGAAGCAATATTTTTCAACAAACCTGTAGCAAATCACCTGACAAGCTACAGATGATGCTCGTTCTGAGAGTTCGGCTAAATTTATGAATAAACTATAAATAACTCGGAGGGAAGGCTCGAAGCAACAGAAAGTCTCACGTTTCGCTCTCACGAGCTGCACAGCCATGTTTGAGTCTCTGCATGGTGACATACAGAGGCTGCCTGACCTTCTACACGTCTCCTCACCACTGCGGCGCTGATCGAGCCCAGCAGGCATTCAAATTCTTATGAACAGGAATAATGACAATTAAAGCAAAATCAAGTGTTTAATAAGTGGGGTGTGTTTTCTTTCTGACCACTTGATTTAAATTAGACGTTTTCATGATTTCTGTTCATATGAATGTGAAGGATAATAAGAAAACACAGAATTAGCTGCACTTAACTGCACTTTAATGCTGATGCTGACTTTTGTAATCCGCCGTCATACAGGAAGACATGAACACGTTTTCCTTGCAGAGTTCTGTGGTTTATCTATTACTTACTATCATTTTTAAAAAAAATCTTCAAGGTGAAAAGGAAATCCACGCTGGCCAAGAATAGGCTGCTTACCAGCATCTTTCTCAAAGGGCATTAGTGATGAATCAACCTCATCCATGAATCATACATCAATAATACAACAATGATAATACAACAATAAATATGCGGAGCAAAAATAACATATTGTCAATATTTTAGAGACGTTCGGTTCCTGCGTCTTCGCACCTGCTGCTGTGGCACTTCTGGAAGCTTTTACAGCTAAATAATTAACATGTTGTGATGAGAAGGCAAACTTTATCGTCCCAGTATGACAGGAAAAAGAATCCAGTTTCAGCAACATTGAAAAATCATTGGAGGCTCCGGCAGCCTGAGCGCCTGTCAACATCACTCCCAGCAGCGACGAAACGATGAGTACAAACACTTTACATGTGATTACCACTCGCATCATAGCGGCATCTCGTGTTGAGGGATACGATCTTTCTTGATTGGACGTGATGTGAAATGCTAATAAATTAATGGATGGATTCATGAAACGCTGAAGGAGGAGAGGTGGATGTATGGAAATATGTTTTAAAGATGTGGTTTGGGAAGAAGCAGCAGCTTCATAGAAGAGCAAAGATTAGTGTCAAAGAATGAAAAAAGGGAAGACGGCAAAGCTTAATGAGAAAATAAACTGTAGAGGAAAAATTTCCTTATTTGAAGCCAAATACAAAAGTATTAATGAACTTTCAAGAAAGCAAATTAAATATAAACTGTAGTGAAATGATTAAGAACTGAGCCGCCACCATAAACACCCTGTTTTTCTTTACTTAATTACGGGTCTGAAATTAATTAGTGGAATGATGTTTTAGAGTACAATTTTGGGGTAATTATAAGCAAGTAGTACAAAGGTTAGTATTAATTTTAATATTTCTGAGAGCGCAACTATAAAAAATCCATTTGAGTTTGAGTGTTTGTGCCCTTTTAGTGAAACAAAACAACAAACAAAACCCCAAAAGTTTTATTATATTTGCCATCAGTGCATTAAAGCTTTGATTAAACAGACAGGTGAGATGGGAAACGTAGAGATTGTTTTCTACCATGTGCATACCTTGTTTTTTTAATGGCTTGAAATGTTCTAAAGTAGGCAACGATTTTCCTGTTAGCTGTTACAAACATGGAACAGTCCCATGAACACACGAATTAGCAGACAGTGTAAGTCCTGATGGGAATAGATCCTCATTTTGTGATGAAAAGGCACAAGACAGGAAAATGATCAAACCCCTGCAGACACATAATAGCTCCTGATGAGCCCGATGGCGGAAGTTGCTTCCTGGTAGAAGCGTCAGTGGAAAGTGTTGATCATGTGACCTGTGACAACACCACAGACACGGATATTTGCCACTGGAATGTGTGTGTGTGAACACACAGATAACAAAGAAATGGGATGCATTGTAAACGAGTGCAGAGACCTAAAACGTGTTTTTAGCTGCATCATTCTTCATACATTATGTACATATGTATATAATATACATATTATACATATCTGTGGTAATACCAGTACATCCATGTATAATTTAATAATCAATACCAAAGAAGTATCATGCATGACATCCATGTGATTATAGTACTGTAGTGTTGTCTGTTCATTATATCTCATATCCTTATTTGAAAGCCAATTACACTAATTAATATGATTTAAGGATGGTTTACACACAAAATGTCACAGGCAATTATTATTCAAATTTCAGCTAAGGGTGCAAAAATAATGAACTGAGGGGGCAATGCATGCTTGTGCACCCCTGTGGAAGTGGACCTGGTATGCCTGTAAATCAAAATCAGTGCTCAGGAAGCATCTTGTGCACACCTATTATGTGAGATGTGTGTGTATGAGTGTGTGTGTCTTCAGCCCTAATTTGATGTCTAAATAAGTGGTTCCTGCCCCCAAGGGTTTCCCTGCAATATATCACTGTGGCAACAATGGAGCTGCCGCTGTCATCGTCCCCGGGGACCAGCCGCTCGCCCGCTCATGCATGGCCTCGTGGGAAATGCAGACCTGTGAACAATGCTGAGAAGCTAAATGATGTGCGCACACCCACACAGAATGCACAATCTCTGATACAGTATCGGCTTCTATAGAACTTGCAGTCTGCTCATTATTATTTCCATTTCTTGATATGCTTACCCTCTTTTTTTGGGCCCTTTGTGAGGCTGCTCTCTTTCTTTCATCATACTCCCGCCTTCCTCGGCTGCACCTCTTCCCAAGGTGAGATGGTTGACATTTGCTTTAAGTAAATTGGTTTGTCGTCAAGACAAAGTCAGAACAACAAAAAGGGAACATTGAGAAGACCTTGGACTGAGCCGCTTAGG
Source organism: Apistogramma diplotaenia (assembly GCA_015052665.1). Lineage (NCBI taxonomy): Eukaryota > Metazoa > Chordata > Actinopteri > Cichliformes > Cichlidae > Apistogramma > Apistogramma diplotaenia. The sequence continues at coordinate 17,293 of VOQJ01047668.1, read as the reverse complement.
GAGAAAAGTGTAAAGAAAGAGGGAACACAGATGACTATAGAAAGCTGCATGATGGATAATCAGACCAACTTGGTCACAGTCTCCAGTTTGTTTGCACACATGGATTTGTTAATCTTGACAACAAAACAATGCACAAAACTCTTAAAAACGCTAAACCGAATGCGAACCTGAAGGCAACACGTGTTAAACTGGCTCCTGTCACAAACATGTAACTTTCAAATGAGATATTCACCATATCAACTAACTAATAAACTGCAAAAAGCAGGTGAAAAGGAACAGCCAATAAGAACTAGAAATAAACCAGAGATTAATGAAGTTAATGAGGATGATAGTTTAATACGGATGAAGCAATATGTATGTGTTATGGTTAATTAATTTTCCTCCATGTTTATATTGTTCCTGTTACTTTTAATTATTGTGATCTAATTTGGTATAGCAGGCCTGGAAACAACAGACACGTCTTCACTCGCAGTTAACATTTATTTAATTCTGCACTTACAGCTGTGCAGGTTCGAGGCTGACTGAGTTAAAGCCAAATGGGCTGTGACCTCACTTATATGTCCCCATTTCTCCTTCTCTCTGTTTGCAATTAACAAGTTGCAATCAAGGGCCCATTTGTGCTGCATCACCATGTTATTCCTGCTCCACGCAGCAACCCTGGAACTTCCAGGATCATGAAGGGTCTTGGCTCTGGAATAGTGGTTGCACATAGTTGTTAGGGAGGCCATTCAGAACTTAAATGCTATCTCTCTTATTTCTCATAACGGAGGTTTCCATTTGGGCTAAATATGTTTGTCTAAACATGTTTTTGTCAGTTTCTGCTGAATGTAACGTTTGTTGTTAGTTTGTAGTTTGTAGGTACACTGCAAATGTACTGGGACAGGTTCACCTGATCTTGCAAAGTGACTGCGCCTTCAGGATTATGCCTAGGACTATTCTGCTTTGGAAAGTAAATATGCTGCTGATGTGTTGACATGTGTCTTTAAAGTTATCAGAGCATATTTTAACAGGAGGGTGAAAATGTTTGTTGCTGTTGGTGACAGTGACCGAGCGGGTCAAAGACCAGCAGGTGCCAAGTGTGCAGTCCCAATGTGAAATTAGCCAAACAATAATTAGCAAGAACCCTGTTATTGTGTCACGCGTGGCTACTAATTTCTCAGGCTACATATATAAATATTCACCAATTACCAGTTACTCTGTGACAATTGTTGTTTATGAGACAGCAAGATGCATGACAACAATTAATCTGCTAAATATAATGACATGGAATTAATGTCAATCCTGTAAATCCCAGCCAGAGATAATGAGTAAATATCATCTTGTCACATTAATTGACCCGCTTTCTTATTTCTTATGTATTTACTGATATTATCTATAAATTTAATTTTTGTCCAAAGGTGCAGCAGCAACTTCAGCAACATGGAACCGGAACACTAGATTAGATTTTTTTATTTTTTAAAATTTCTATGTCAGTTTGTTGCAGTCTCCTAAATGCAGACTTAAATTAATGATGCTGTAATGTATTTTAAATGTAATAATTACATTTCCAGTCACTTTATTTGGCAGAAATAACAAATATGCATTTCTAAATAAAACACTATTTAAAGTTTTGGGTAAAAATAATTGGTAAACACTTCTACAAATTAGACTTACAATCGGTCACTGCCTGGGGTTAGGCTCTCCTAATTGCCTGTGTGACTAAGTTATCATTTTTCTCTCTTTGTCTGTCACTGTGTATCACTCTCTCTTTGTCTCAGTTGCTAAACTCTCAGACAATCAGCTCAATTTACCTTGCAAAACAAATCTCCCTCTGGCCTTGCAATCAATTAGCTGAGTAGGAAATCAATTAAGCCCACTGCTAAAAAAAGCTATTAATAGAAAGCTGACAAACAATAGGGAACCATATATCATGACAGGAACTGATGTTTTTAATTAGAGCAACGTTTAACATGTGCAATTATGAAGACGTAATGAAGAATTAGATGACTAAGAGTAGCTTGGTCTAATGCTGAGCTTCCTGGAGATGTAGTTTTGTTTTCTGTGTTTTTGTTACTTAGACTTGTAATAAAAAGAAAAAGGACTATTTGTAAGGTGCTTAGAATAAATCTATTGAGTCCATTGTTTTCGTTTTTTCCGCAGTTTTGGTAGTTAAGGAAGCTTTTGATGATGGCCATCATGACCTAAACCAGTGATTGAACATTCAGCTGCAAAGCCCCACTCGAGGGTTCACACTAACAAATTCACAGGGTTCTAAAGCAGGATGTTACGTTCTTTGTCTGCGAGGGTTCCCCCAAGTCAGAGTGATGTAAACTTCAAAGTCAGATTGAGACTACGAGGGTCAGATGTCTGCATGTCTGCCTATCTTTTGTGACTGTGCCGACTCGTCCAGGGAGAATTTATATTACAATACACCAACTATGCACGCAGTCCTCATCAGTATGTAAACAAGGCCTAAAGATACTGGAATGTGACTATTATTCTGTTATGATTTTAACCTTGTTTATCTTACTGTGCTAGCGCTTATTTATATTTTACTGCCATATTTTACAAGTAAATTCTTTAAAATTTGTTTAAGGCTTTTCCCTTTTTACAAGCTGCCTGTTGTAGTGTGCTTTAGTTTCCCTGATAGTTTTTACTCTGCTTTATTAATCACTAATGCCATTTTATTTGCATTTAATTTGTATTAAAGGTCCAACTGAGAGACCCTCACACAACCAAAATTACTGCAATCATGTGTAATGAACTTCTTGTAGCCATTGACTTACTTTGAGTCAGCCAAGCCAACCAGGCTCAGGGAGGGGCAGTCATCTGCTGTTTGGGGCTGAGGAGGGAAAGACAGGGATTAATAATAAGTCATGATTAAATGTAGAGTGGTTTATAAGGAGGTGAATGAAAAGCTGTACTCGTCATGGAAAAACACCCACAGCTGACACCCACATAACTAAGGATCACCTGATCAGCCCTAAATATAAGCTTCATAAAAGCCACAATAAGACAGAATCAGTCTGCTGTCAGTCAGCGATTGAATGAGGTCAGGTTGGCAATTGCATGCAAATTGTTTGTGTTAATGTGGTTATTAATTGTGACAAATCTTTCTGTTTACATATGCAGAAATTCACAGCAGGTTCAGTCAGAAACAGAAATTCCTACAAAAATCGCTACATAGTTGCTACAGAACAGCTATTTAACTGGAGAATGACACAGCAAAACAACAACAAAGAGAAAAACACAGCGTTGATGGTGATAAAGGCGTAAATATGCCAGTGTGGTCGAGCGGGAAGCAGGGGATTTGACCTTGGTCATAGTTTAAGACCTGTCTTTTATCCGGCTAGCAAGCAGCTCTGGGAGCCATTTGTCTGCTCTGATAGTTTCTCCCTCCTTCTCTTTCATTGTGTCGTCCTTTTTTCTCTCCGGTCCTCCTTTTATCTGTCTAATTCCTCCCCCTCTTTTATTACTCACTTCAAAATTCAATTCAAATCCTTGTTATCACTTTGAAAGCTTTGTGTGGTCAAGCTTCCTTTTACATTTCCGAATTAATACGACCCAGGGCGTGTTAGGTGCACCTTGCTTCATACGTAAAATCAAAGGCACTTGATTCGTGCGTTTGAAGTTGTGGCTTCCAGATTTTTTAAATCACTCCTATTGAAGTTTGATATGTGCAGAAAAAAAGCTGTTCTATCCTCCTGTATAAATGCCCTTTCTTGACTGTTTGTCATTTTTGCATTTGTCTTCATTTATCCTCAATATTTTCTTATTTTTTATTAGCCCATCTTCAGCAATCTGTATCACTTAAGAGATAAGTCATTGAATGTTGGCTTCTTGTCTAAAGGTGCTTGACTAAAGGAGCATCCACTTAATTGTGGACATGATCAGTTGTTGCAATTAGACTTATTTTCACTCCAAAGAAATAATATTCTGAAACATTGTGCATATCTGACAAACACCCTATAGATCTGCTTCTGCAGTTATGCTGCATGATCGTGGTTCAGTTCTCCCTCTAAACTGCACACACTTCCAAAGACACTCACATATCCTTCAACATCAATACATATTTAAACTGGGTTAATTATGCTTTGTGACTGATGTCATTAGTAGCAACATTTCTGTCTTAATTACAGATTTTTAGAGAGCATGCAATATGAGCACAATCCTTACATGGAATCTTTGTTGTGTGATTATGACGAGATCAGCTAGAAAAAGCATGAATTGAATCTTCCTCCGCAGAAACTTTTGTCTTTGTAGAAACTGCCGTTCTTTTTAACACTCCAACATCTGCAAGATTGCGGATATCATCATTTTAAACTAGTTATTTCACGCAACTTGAGTGCTCTGAATAAGCTGATGTATCAGCTAATCTTCTGTATTACTATCGCTGGCTGTGCACTGTATTTAAAATGATGCTGTTTTCCCCCAGTTGCCCTCCGGGGTTACATTGATCTTTCCCTGCTCTTGCCATTTGCTGTCTTTAAATTAGCCTTTGCAGGGAGTGCTAGGAAGCAGAGCCTTTGTGTGAAAATGAAATCTATATTTACATGTATTCTCATTACAATGTTGCTATTCAATTACTGACCTACTGGGTTTCTAATCTATTATGGCCTCTTGAGGACTGGGCTGAGATGCAAATGTATTCTCTGACTGTAGAGTGAAAAAATGTTATTTACAAGGTGGCAGAGTTAAAGCTGCATCCTTGTGACCCCGAGGGCATGCGTCCTGTAATGACTAAAATCTGTAGGGGCTTACAGTCAGTGCTCACAGTGTACTTTTCCTGGTGAGGCTGAAGATGCAAAAACCTGAGAGCACAGCCACCGTGATGTCACCCACCGGTTTGTGGACTGCAGTTTTCAGACCTCTGGCATCTTGATTTGTGATGTGAAAAGTGAGCTGTGATTCCAGCAGTTTGGGTGTGAGACTGATTATATTCAGCAAACACATTAAATTACATTAATGCTTTTACTTGAGTCATAAAGTTTCTTCAATTATCTGCACAGTTGGAGGATTTAAAAAAAAATCCTGTATTTGCACATTCTGAAAGGTGACAATAGACATTACTTTGATTTTTATTGCATGAAAGGACAAGAAGAGCAAGAAACAGCTGCTCCTAACATGACGTGGTCTCTTTGAAAGCACCTGCACAGACAACAAGCAAACACAAAGCCAGAAGCAAAGGAGCCAGAGTGATGTTCGAGCTGACCGCGTGCGGACCCCGGCCGAGCAGCCAGGACACGATTTTCCTCAAGTAATAAAAGCCGGTTTTCAGCCTTTGCTGTCATCTTGGACTTTAAACAGTGAAGCAAAGATGCTGCGTGAGTCTCTTTTAGGATTTGTGCCAGCGTGTTGAACTGTAGCCTGAAATTTACACTGTTAACCGGCAATAATGAACCATACATGTCAGGCCGTGTTACAGAGTGATGTAAAAGTAATGGCTTGTATAGAGCTGGAGTTTGTGATGAGAGGGGTTGGCCTTGCTGACTGTTAGAATGCGGTTTCTCAGACTGGGAGTCTGGGTCTGTTACTTGCTATGCTGCGGAGCTGCTCCGTCTAGACTCGAGTCCTATAATGTCAGATTTCTGCAAGGTACAGTATAGGGATTTTCCATAAATGTATAAAAGCCCTGCAATCCTCCAAGAATTCAACTCAAAATATATTCATTCTGAATATGTTTGTATAGGAGGCCTGCATCAACTTTTATCAGCGGTAACTGAAGAGATGCTGAAGACGTACCTGCATGAAAATGAAACGCTTGTACAATCGAAACATGCAGGACACTGTGCTCCAGTGTCTCAGTCATTTACACAGTAAAAACAAATAAATATAAAATACTGTTTAAAAGCAGCTAATATGTTTTTCATACTATTGGTTTTGCTGCAGATTGAAGAAAATCCATTATTTTGTTTATTAGAGGCTTTATGAAATCAATATGGACTGAAGAATGTAAAACAAATCAAATACAAGTGATATGAATACATATCATAAAAGACAGCAACATTTCATGAGCTTTCAGTTTTGCTTGAAGTTGAAAAGCATCACGAGGAGACTGAAGGAAAAACAGCTTATCAATATCAGATGTTACCAATAATTTCACAGCTGGATCAGTTAGAATGATGATGACATAAAATTGTCTGCATATTAAAAGTAAATACTGAGATATTCAACATCATCCTGCACATAAAATGAGTGAAACTGACCTTTTCTTCTTATCTATTGGTTACAAAAGTAACATGTATTGAAATGTTTATTCTTGGTATGAATCCTAACATACTTCAGTTCTGGCTGCAGCCTTTGGAAAACTGAAAGCCAGTGTGCGTCTGTGACAATGCATGCAAGTGTCTGGAGGACTTTGCATATGTATTTATTGTGTTCTCTTTCACTGCTGCACTGAATATTTGTATGATGTTGTAAACGTCTTGGCGTTTTTTCATGTTGAATCCATCCTGACTGTGAGCTGCTAAAATGAACATGAACTACTGCATGGCTGAAAAGAGATTACAACTCTTTCCTGTGTGTGTGTGTATGTATATAAAAATATGAATTTTATGGGGTTTTTTGCACATGTAAGGATGTACGTGTGTGTGTGTACAGTAGACTGCGTGTGGACTTTGTATGTCCGTGTGTGTGTTGATGTGTGGTGTGCATGAGTGCGTGCGTGTGTGTGTGTGAGAGAGGAGCCATGATTAATGTCCTGCTGTCATAGGGCGCCAAATGATGAAGTAGTCATACCACAGGAAGATGAAAAGAAGAAAATCAGAATGAGAGAGAGAAAAAGTGGACTGATGGAAAAAGAGCGTGAAAAGAAAAAGGATATTTATTTCCTTTATGGAAGAATCCTGTTCCACATAAAAATATCTTACTAGGACCCTTCAGATCAGGTGAATCATAAGTGCAGAATAATTTACTATAAACCTCAAACACTGCTGTCTTATTTTGTTAAAAGAAAAAATTGAATTCAGGAGTGAATAGTGTGGGATTAAACTAAAATATATCATAATATCATGCAAAAGTCTTCATAGGACTCTATGCAGCACACCCAGTGATTCAGTAGCTTGTAGAAGCACCTTTAGCACCAGTAACTTGTTTTTTTTTTATAACTTTATTAATCTGTTGCATCATTGTGGAGTAATTTTGGCCCACACTGTTACTTCACAGCTCTGCAGCACCCTGAGGTTTTTCTTCTTCAGTCACTCTGTTGTAGATTTGCTGCTGTGCTTGGGAACCGATGACGTCACAGTTGACTCTAGAATACTTTGGTATACAGAGTAGTTCATGGTCACCTCAGTGACCAGGTCCTGTGGCTGCAAAATCATCACTCCTCCTCCACCATGCTTTGCAGCTGTTATGAGGTGTTTCTACTGATATGCGCAAACACCTCGTAGCTACTGTGTGTTGATGAAAAACACAACCAGCTGTGTGCGGCCTTCCGGGGGGGGCGGTCTGCTCGCTTCCTCTGGCTGTCTGGACTCATACCCTCTTGACCGTGGGAGCTCTTTTTGGGGCTCCCTCCTTCCTCCTCTGGGGTGTGTGCACGGTTGCCATCAGGACGTGTGGCCGTGGGTTATCCAAGCTCATGGTGGCTGTGGATGACCGGGTTCCCTGGGCCTTTCCCTGTTTGCCTCTGGATCCTGGGGGTGGGGGTGGTGGTCGCGGTTTTTTACCCTCATTGGTGACACACATTATGACAAACCACGACGAGAATTTGTGTGTGTGTGTTTGTGTTTATATGTAAA
>VOQJ01047666.1:0-11044 GCA_015052665.1 Apistogramma diplotaenia | reverse complement strand
GCTCTCTCCTTTGTCGCCTCAGCTGAGAGGCTTAGAGTTCATATTTGGGGTAAAATAAAGACTTATTTATCGTCCAGGCAGGTTAAAACGGCGGTTTTCATTGTTAATTACGTTTCTGACTTGTCTGACATCTTTTCGCGGTTGTCGTACTTGGTGAGAGTATTATGGGCTGGCGCTGCGGGGGCGATGCATTCAAGTACAAGAGGAAGGGTGGGAATTTTTAAAACTCACAGCAAATGTGATTTAAATGCATTTTACGTCAAGAGTGTACCCAAATGTAAGTATCGTATCTGAGATTTTAAAAAGTGGTATCGTGCCATCCCTAACTACAGTATAACCATAGTAATATGCTAGTGACCAAAGCTGTCACCATACATTTTTCCTTAGCGGCAGCTTGTGTGACTGGAGCTTTATTCGCTTGGCCCTACATTGTCACCATGATTGTCACGTCCTAAATGGCAGACAAGTTAACAGCATGTAGTTAGTGGTCATGTGTCGGCAAAATTTCAATACAGTATAATTGTCAGAGTTGCTTTAAAAAGTCAGCTTACTTTTCTCTAAACTAAAGCTTTGAAAAGCTTTTTGACCCTGGAGGTTACATTTTGCTACTATATTTTATGTTATGGAATTCTATAGTTTTCAAATTCTGTTTGGTTTTATCACATAACCATCAATTACCTTCAAATAGACCGCGATTAATTATATCAGTTTATGTATTACCTGTTTTTCTAATAACAAAATGGGCAAAGTCATTATATAGTTGCACAGTAACACAAGAAAGTGTTCATGTACAAACACTTTCCTTAGAAATCTGATGAATTGAGGAGTCCCAAAAATTCCAATCCAAACAAAGGAATCACAATTTTTATACCCAGACGTCTCTGAATAAAAGTAATCAAATATGAAGATTAAACACAAAAACTTTGTCTTAAGTCTTAGTTTATTGATTAAAAAAACATGTATGTGTGTGTGCAAAGCTGACAAGTTTCATGTGGGTGTCGTCAGTAGCTCAGAGGTATCGTTCAGTTGAAGCGGACTCTGCGCATGGAACCGATGGTGCTGTTCTGGCTGCCCCAGTCAGAGAAGTTGCTGTAATCACGCTTCTCCAGGATGTAGTGGGGTCCTCTGTAGTTGGGCTCCTGATACACCACCCACCTGTAATACACACACCGACAAAGGTTAGATCACTGCCAGGACACCAGTTGAACCACACAAAGTTCCAAATGGTTCACTTATTTGATCAGAGTAGAGGCTGCTACAGTTACGGCTTACACCTGGAGTATAGTGTTAACTTTTTAGATTATCAAAAGAAAGGTGGCAGTTCAGGTGGACAAAAATCTATTTACTTTGATTCTTGCTTTTTTGTGCAGTAAAATGTGAAAAGATATTCCGATTGATCCTGTTGCAGCTGATTGGGAATAACAAAAATCCGGTGGAATAATCACTCACGCTCCTCCGAGCACACGGATCGAGGCAACCCTGTTGAGGCTGTAGCGGCTCATCAGGTTGGGGATGTCATCCTGGATTTCCATCTTCTTACCGGAGAAACCAGCTCGCTCAAACAGCTGAGCTCGGGCAGAAGTGTTGTCCTACAAATCAGAGATACAACGGGGGAAATTATTATTTGATGCTCTGCTGAAGTTGTAAGTTTGCTCACTTACAATAAATAAACAGTCTCTAATTTTTATGGTAGTTTAATTTTCATGGAGAGAGAGTATGAACAAAAACAAAAAATCTCATTACATCAAAATTATAAATTGATTTGCATATTATTGAGTGAAATAATCCTCTAAAACCCTGCCAGAATACCGCCTCCTCGTCCCCACTGTAATCTGTGTCCATGTGGCACAAAAATTACAATCAGTCAATTACAGATACTTCTGTCTGACCACAGACCACACTTGTACACAGAATCAATTTCTTCTATTCCAACGTCTCCAGCATCATGGGCAAAGGCCAAAGAGCTGTCAAAGGATGTCATGGACAAGTTTGTAGAACTGCACAAAGCTGGAATGGACCATCAGCAAGAAGGTTGGTGACAATTGCTGGTACGATTATTTGGAAATGGAAGAATTAGAAAATGACCACCAATGGTACATCCGCCTGAAATTACACTGGAGGAGCTTGTGAATGATCTGAAGGCAGGTGGGACCACAGTCACCAACAACACCATTGGTATCACTGCTTAAGAAGGCACATGTGCTGACAAACTACAAGAAACATCCTACCAGCAAGAGTTTCTCCATCAAGTGTTTTGTTTGGGGATCAAATATTTACCTTACTTCATCCATTCTCTTCAAGGTCGCCAGCCTGTCGCAGGGCCAACACAGAGTGACAGACATCCATTCACACCTATGGGAGACTTAGAGTGACCAATTAAGCTACCCCAGGAAGTGCATGTCTTTGGACTGTGGGAGGAAACTGGAGTACCCGGAGGAAACCCCCCCACACACAGGGAAAACATGTAAGAGAGAGGCCCAGGCCAAGGAGGAATTGAACCCAGGCCTGCTCTGTGAGGCAGTAGTGCTAACCACCACACCACCATGCTGCCCTTTATCTTACTCCATGACATTCAAATAATTTTCTCACTTTTCTACAGTGTGTTTTTTTTCTGGATTTTTGGTTGATATTCTGTCCCTGTGCTCTGGCACTCAGTGGTGGTGGACGCCTTTTCTTTCTCTCCCTCCTCCTTATCTACCCTGCTTGCTGCTTAGCGCTTAAGAGACTCTCTCTGCATATCTTCTGAACTGGAAATTAATCATGGATTTGGTTAGCTGGGCTCTCATCTCTATTGAGCAAATTTACTCCATGAGGAGATTGGGGAAAGGGGAACCCTCTTGTCCCAGTAGGACATATCCGACTGACTACGTTGTGGATTCCTGGAGGACCTGGAAGACTATGTGCCTGGATGATCTGTCGACTGAGGACGTGGAAGAAGATGTTTACATATTCGGCTTGTTGATAACAGGATCTCTGCGAATTGGAATTGGGGGATACCTGATTTATTGTGAAATTAGGAAGTTCAGGCACCAGTTTGGGCCTTTGTCACAGCTGCCTGGGCAGATGGACAGTTCAGCGGGGCTGTACAGAACTCAGACTCAACACCTACTTGAGTTGACCCATAAGCTGGACTGGGGCCCTGGGGCCCACTACCCAGCCGGGGGCAGGGCTCACAGGTGATATGCACGAAAATGGCGAGGATGGACCCAGAGAATTTTGGCTTTTCTTTCGCCATTGTGAGAGTTTCTTTCCAGCAAGACTGAAAGGCTGTCTGAAAATGAAACAAAGGCAGCCTGAAGCAAAACAATTGGTATTATCTGATATTCGGCTCCCTGTGCCAGCCTTATAAGACTGGTTATCTCAATTTCTCCTGGATGTTATGTAAACAGACCCTCTTCCCCTGTGACACCCTGTCTTGTTTTGACCTGTGTGAACTGGTTGCCGTAGTGATCAAGGACACTGAACATTGAACAGTGAACACTGAACAGTCACACAGTGTCCCTGGACCAACTGGCCTCCACTGGCTCCTTTCCCCCCTCCCCTTCCCTTAGCCCATGCCCAAACGTATACATTCAGCAGGGGATCGATAATTATTTCGCCCCCTGTAAACAGCTGCTGAGTGTGTGTATGTGTGTTATTTGCAATGGCTGCTGTGTTTTTGAATAAGTTATGCCATTGTTGAAATAGAATATTGTAATCATACTGACACATCAATTATTTTTAAGAGAATATGAAACTTTCAGTGGGAAACAGCTTTCATGTTTGGTGGCTACCAACTTGAGCTGGATTACACTCCACTACAACGTGTGCTTTCAATCACCAGGTAAGGTGCTAAAGAGCTTTTCCATTCCAGTAGGTTGCAACTATGTTTTTTTATAATCTGTTTGTTATCTGCCAATAAAACACAAAGAGGAATAAAATATGGCACCTATTGTTTCTTAGCTATATTAAAGATGTCACCCACTGGCTTGGTTTGTGCCACTCTGAAGTCTCAAGATAGACTCTTTTGATTTTGCCACCTTCTTGTTTTGAAACTGGATGTGATGAGCGAGAGGATCTGGTCAAAGAAGAAACACAAAGTGCCTGTGCTGGAGTATACCTGATTTGTAATGTGCATTTTTGAAAACAGGTGTACTTTCTGTAATTTTTACATTTTACACGTTTTTTTTTTTTGTAAAAAAGTACAGCATCAGTCAAAAGTTTGGCCACATTCACTGGTACCGTACACTACCTGACATCTGTACATTTTGTTCATGTTGATGTCTTTCTGAAAGTGCTGTAACTAAGTTTAAGGAAGACATTTGTCCACGGTCATTTTCAAGGACACATGCCACCACAATGCAGCTACCTAAACTTTACTCCCATAGACGTTGATTATGTTCGTACATCTTCATTGTGTAAAATACTACTACTGTGCCCTACTCTGGACAAAAAAAGCAAAAAAATCTTGAGATGCTTGACTCCCTGGTATAACGCTCAAATGTGCACTCATTTAGAAAAGCTTAGTTTGTCCTGGGAAATAGTTTTTTACTCTATAAAAAAGCCCTTTGTAAAGAGACATAGGGTCAAGATCAAGAAAACCAGGAACAACCCCAAGTTTGTTAACAGCGCTGTAGCCAGGCAGGAAGAGTCAGAGCTCTGTTGGATGCTTTTAACAATAACTAGTAATGACTTCATGGATTTCTTCACAAATAAAATTTTGAAAGTCTCCACCGTCACAGTCTGCTGTGCACATAGAGCCGCTTTGCTTCACCACCACTTTGCCACAGAGGGGGATGCCATCCCTTAGTTACATCGCAATAGGCCTGGGCTGCTGGGGGGTTCCCACTCTGCATTTAATCATTAGTTATTATTAATTTCTGTCTCTCTTCCACAACATGTCTTTATGTCCTGCCTCCTTCCCTTCACTCGCAAGCAGTCATGGCAGACTGCTGCCCTTCACTGAGCCAGGCTATTACTTCCTATTAAAAGGGAGTTTTTCCTTCTCACTGTCGCCATGTGCTTGCTCATAGGGGCTTACTCATTCTTTCTAATATTGTAGGCGCCTTACCTTAAAATATAAAATACCTTAATCTGACTGTTGTTGTGAATTGGCACTATATAAATGAATTTGAATTTAATTTGATCTGAATTTAATAAAATGTCACCATTGTGTCATGGGGCTAACAGAGAAAAACGAGAATCATTCATGCTCACACTGACACTTGTGCTTAATTAAGAATCACCAGCTAAACTGGTGTCTTCGGACAGTGAGCACCAACATACCATTCTTAAGGTTGATTTTGCTTTTGAAATTGTTTTCCTCTAATTCCATTATAATTTTAAATATGTGCATTTCTAACCAAAAGCTTGAGTCAAAGTTACGCTGTATAGTGGGGTATACCTTTAGAGATATGTACAGATAAAATAGCTTTAGTATCACTTTTGCTAAACCATCAATATAGTAATAAATTATTAAAATGTTACATATTGCAATGTTCATGATCTAATGGATAATTAAGTAAGTTATGTTCATCGTTTTTATTACTTCATTGACCAGCTTTTATGTTCACTGCAAAGTTAGCTCAATGCACAACACCAAACAACTTTTAAAAAAGAATTATTAAGATAAAAATAATCTAATTAACTAATAGTAGTAAAGAAAATATTTTATTTTAATCCTGGAATCTATCATAAATTGCTCTGATGTATTTTTGAAAGCTATTTTATTCAGCTGCGTATCAGAGGTACAGCAGACCTGGAGTGCATATGTCAAGGGACAGGAAGAAGATCTTCCTGTTAGACTGACAGTCCATGTCTTTGCTTGCACCTGTAATGACTGTGTGCTCTGTAACTGTGGTCTAACTGTGTGTTTTTGCATTCCACCTGTTTGACAGCTCGGACAGAGGAGATGTGGTCCCCCTGGGCACACCATTTATCGTAGCAGTTGTACTCGCCCCTGTCAGACATGTCCCAGAGGTACTGACGGCCCCGGAAGTTTTCATGCTCATAGCCCACCCATCTTTAAGTGAGAACAGAGGAGAGAGTCAAAAATAGATGCAGATAGCAGCAAAGGCAAAAACAACAACAGAGGAACATTTTTCCTGCAACTTCCTGTCAAACCTCATAATAAACATTGTTTAGAAAAGTTTTGTTGCTGTCTTTTAAATATGTTTGGTGAATACAAGAAATCTCATTAATCTGAGAGTTTAATTTACATACTGAGCCACTGTTCCAAGTAATAAGTTTGAAATATTGTCTACATTCAAATAACTGCTGAACACTGTAAGGACTAATCCATTTGCATTCATTCGTGATTCTTAATCTCTTAGCTCTCTCTTGTCTGCCACCTACTTTGGACACCAGTATGTGCTGCAGTGACCTGCTGCCTGGTTTGGACCATTTAAGAGTAGACTTACGCTCCACTCTCCACCTGGACAGAATTACATCTCTCTGGGAAGTTCTTGTCACTGAGCCTGATGCAGTCAGAGCTCAGGTCCAGCTTTCTGCCAGCGAAGTTCCGCTGTTCAAAAAGGGTCACCTGAGTGCAGAGACAGCACAAAGATGATGTGAGAAACACTTAACCGAAAAACAGCTGCATAAAATAGAGGTGTTCCTCATTCGGGAGTATTTTACTGATATTACATATAGTATACAAAGTTTTAAACTTTAAACGTTTGTGGGACATAACCTGCATGTGAAGCTCCTATGTGAGTATCTTTCTTTTCTTAAATCTAGTTTGATATGGACACTGTTTCATTACAGTTTATTATAATAACAACAGCAAACATGCAGCTAGTATCTGAGCCTCAGATCCTTTTGAAGTTTTGGTCATTTTTACAGAGCACATAAATATTTTTGCATATACCTGGATGGATGGATGGATGGATGGATGGATGGATGGATGGATGGATGGATGGATGGATGAGCAGATTTTATGGAAATTTCTGGCCCTCATTTTTGTTGCACATATGACTGTTCAGCTTTATGTAGTGATAAATTTTAAAGTTTGGGCAGACCCAAGTAGCCATTTAAATCTTTTTATAACAATGCCCATGATTACTGTTAAGCTCTAAACTTAACACACATACAGTACAGCAGACACATACAGCAACTCTGGGAACCTGATGGAAAAACCATTTCAGGTGATGACCTCATGAAGCTCACTGAGAGAGAGCCACGAGTGTGCAAAGCTGTAATCAAAGAAAAATGTGTCGACTTTGAAGAATCTAAAATCTAACATAACATTTTTGAGTTTAGTACATAAACTTGCAAGTTTACTACATGATTCGTTATGTGTTCCTTCACAGTCTGGATGACTTCAGTAATAATTTATACTGTAATGAAGGAAAAAAATAATGAGAAGGAGACACTTTTGACTGGTACTGTGTCACCTTATGCCCAGAATTTTTGAAAATTAAATTCAGTTTTATTTAAGCAAAGCTAAGTGTCATCTCAGAGCAATTCACAAAGTAAGGTTAAGAGAGAAATCCAGTGATTCCCCTTGCACATTTGACAGTGGGAATAAGTCATGCAACGCAATAATTTGCTTAATAGGACAAGAAAGTACAGTACATGCTCCTAAAATGACCTGTTTCTGTTGAAGTGTTGTTCAGCATTAAGAAATTTTATTTGAAAAGTATTAACTGTGAGATGTGATGGTAAGATTTTAAATGCCTTGAGCATCGTAAAATGAGCCGTATCCATCTCCAGTGAACTGGGGTGAACACAGCAATTAATGCAAAATTTGTATAAATAGAATAAATTGCTCTCTTAAAACCAAATTTATGGCTCAATACAAGGTTTCCTTCCCTACTGGCAGTATCTAAGTTGGTTTCTCAGTTATCAGAATAGTTACTAATTAACATCCTGATGAGCTGACCATCATAATTACATGCCACAGATTGAGTCCATTTTCTTGTTTTCATTCTAGATACTTTGACAAAGTAACTGCGTAATTATTTGACTCACCCTCCCACTGGACCCGTAGAAGGCACGTTGGAGCACAGACCCCAGCTTGCTGTAGATATAGAAGATTTTGAGTGAATAATCATAACCTAAATACACACACACAGTTAATAATCAAGACATAAACTAGAGCAATTAAAGAAATTCCCTGGCCTGTGTTTAGGGATCAAAAGTGAAAACTTTAACCTCTGGAAATATTTTTTGTCACTGCGTTTAACAATTTTTGCCATTTTTGTTTCTTTTCCCAACTCTTACAGTTAACAAAAGAGTTTTCAGACTATTTTCATGTAGCACTATCATCATGCACTTTAAAATGTAAAACAGTATGTGTGCATACAGCCATCATCACTTGCCATGTGAAAATGTTTTTTGGGAAACTGGTGTTGGAGGCATCACAGAGAGCACAGTACGAGAATCAGCAGGAAACTGGCTGTGAAGCCACAGGCCCAACAACCTTAACACCATTAGTGGGTGTTTCACTCTGTGGGCCGTGGCCAGATCACGGCACTCTCAACATACCTGGTTTGTTGGACTAATCCTGGGACCTTAGTAAAGATGTTCATGTCAGCTCTGCAAGGCTACAATAAAGGCCCTTAAATATGGCCAGCTGAGGTGAGTGGACAAGTACTAGAAAACTCAGAGTGTTTCGGCAACAGTCGTCGGGGCCCTAGTGTCATTGATATGCTAAACTCACGCTGTCTCCTTTTTCCACAGCTGCAAACACTGCAACCACAAGCAGTGCACAAAAAACCCCATACAAACACACATCCAGTGAGCAAGTGAAACAGATGAGTGAAGATACACAAACACAACAGGCAGGGAGAGCACAGTTTCAGCACGCTAACATTAAGTGAGACTGCAGTGCCAACAGTTTTGGTTTTGAACAATTCAGCATTTTCTCTGCAACAATGCTTCGTAAACAATGCATTTTATGATAATGGTTGCATTCATGCTAAGTGTAGGGCCCCACTCCAGCACACTGTATTCACTGAAGAGGTCACGACCCTAATCAAAGCTGTAGTGAGCTTCTACTATATGATGGTTTCACCTCTGTGAACCTGATGTTCTGATGGGTTCACCTTCTGGTTTCAGATGACCGAACAAAAAGGACGAGGCTTCCTGAATGTTGTTGGAGAGGGGAGCGTCGGCAAATTTTATTTATTTAACCAGGATTTTTTTTCCAAAGGAGAGCTGGCCAAGACAATGCACCATTACAATGTGTGTCATCAATGAGCTGATTTCATTTCAGAGTGGTTCTGAATCAAAGGGTACTGTAAACTGGAAATGTTTTTCAGTCACAGCAGCTCATGGAAAGTCAATCCCAGGCTCTTAATGGACCCCAATACCTCCTAAATCACCCCTGAACCTCTGAATGCCTAAAGAAAAACTCCCTAAAGAAGTTCCATTTAAACTCCATTAAATTATTACAGGAACTATCACTCCTGTGCTCCAGCAAAATATTTTACATAACACAAGTTTATCATATTAAAATTCAAATTTAATTTCATTATATTGGCTAATAGCTGTTCTCCTAAATAAAGAAAAATATGATACAAATGCTCAGTTTTATAGAACCATAATGTGTTCACTTGACAATTTCTTTCCTGGTTTTCTGAATTAGCAGGATACTTATCTTGGAAATTAAACGATTGTTTTAATTAAAAATATGCTGCTTTTTCTGAATTCATGAGATACAGTGGGGAAAATAAATGTTAGATACAGTGCAGATTTTGCAAGTTTCCCACCTACAAAGAATGGAGTTTTTATAGTAGACACACTTCAACTATGTGAGACAGTTAAGTTATTAATTTTAATTTTATAAGTATTTGATCACCTCAAAACCAGCAAGAATTCTGGTTCTTACAGACCTGTTAGTTTTTCTTTTAGAAGCTCACCTACTCTGCACTCATTACCTGTGTTACCTGTCCACACACTCAATCACACTCCAACGTCTCCACCATGGTCAAAACCAAAGAGCTGTCTAAGGACACCAGGCGAAAAACTTTAGACCTGCACGAGGCTGGGATGGGCTACAGAACAGTAGGCAAGCAGCTTTGTGAGAAGGCAACAACTGTTGGTGCAATTATTAGAAAATGGAAGAAACACAAGATGACTGTCAGTCTTCCTCAGTCTCCGTCTCCATGTAAGATCTCACCTCGTGGGGTAAAGATGATCCTGAGAAAGGTCAGGAATTAACCCAGAACTACATGGGGAGACCTGATCAATGACCTGAAGAGAGCTCAAAGATGACCGTGAGTAACACACTACGCTGTCATGGATTAAAATCCTGCAGGGCACACAAGGTCCCCCTGCTCACACCAGGCCCATTTGAAGTTTGCGAATGACCTGAGGAGGTATGGGAGAAGGTCATGTGGTCAGATGAGGCCAAAATAGAGCTTTTTGGTATCAACTCCACTCGTCATGTTTGGAAGCACTGTCCCAACCATGAAGCATGGGGGTGGAAACATCATACTGTGGGGGAGCTTTTCTGCAAAGGGGGCAGGACAACTGCGGCTGCAACATGTCCTCCAACCAAAACGTAAGCATCCGTCGTTTCTACAGGTCCCTGAAATACGACCTATATTTACGTTTCCAAATGACCACGCCCACCTCCGGCTTCGCATGTCATATGGACATGTCCGTGGGTAATGTTGCCGTGGCTCGGAGGATAAAATAGTAATTTATCAATGTGAAGGTTGATGGTTCACTCCCAGGCTGTCATGTTAAAGTATCAAATGGCAATATAATGACTTCCGTACATGAATAACAAAAGTTATGGTTAGGGTAGTGTGAGGAACGTGATGACATTGATATTTATATCTTTTTCTGGGGTCTGCCAGACAAAACCGAACACGTTACTCAAACGCACTTTTGTCCACGACCGCTAGATGTCACCTTTTTCCCTTCCAAAACGTAAATCTCGGTCGTAATCCGTGATTGCGGAAACGACCAATGCCTACATTTTCACTCTGAGGACAGGCTGGTTGAAGGGAGGATGGATGGGGTCATGTATTGTGAAATTTTGACCAACAACCTCCTTCCATCAGTAAGAGCATTGAAGATGGGTCATGGCTGGGTCTTCCAGCATGACAATGAC
>VOQJ01047664.1:11553-26957 GCA_015052665.1 Apistogramma diplotaenia | reverse complement strand
AGGGTTGGATCAGGTGACCCTGAAGCCTTCCTTAGGTATTCTGCTTCAGGCCTTGGGTGCTGTGGGGGGGGGTTTCCTATAATCCACTCAGTGTTTCTTTTCATTCAGATATTTTTACATTGTTTATACTCCACTCTGCATTTAATCATTGCTTATTATTAATTATTGTCTCTCTTCTACAGCATGTCTCTTGTCCTGTCTTTCTCCTCAGCCCCAAACAATTGTCTGCCCCTCCCTGAACCTGGTTCTGTTGGAGGTTTCTTCCTGTTAAAAGGGAGTTTTTCCTTCCCACTGTCGCTAAATGCTTGCTCATAGGATGTCGTTTTGACTGTTGGATTTTCTCTGTAATTATTGTAGGGTCTTTACCTTACAATAAAAAGTGCTTTGAGGCGACAGTTGTGATTTGGCGCTGAATGAATAAAACTAAATTGAACTGATCTCATTGAAGATGTATTTTGAATTTGTAAATAGTTTCTTGATAGCAGACTTTAGATCATTTGTGTCTTTCTTGTGGTTTTTGGTTCAATGATAAGATCTCTTTAAGCTTAGGCAAGCTTTAGTAATGTATGCATATAGGGGCCAGCCACCAATCATGTTGATCTTTGTGGTTTCAAGCAGGATATGACCTTATTCTTACTTTTTTTAAAATTTCTTACCAAGAAACTGCTTATCTAAAATCGTGTGCTCTTACCTCTGTCAGTATAGGGCCATTTGCTGTTTTTGACAGGATGTCAGGCATTCAGAAGAATATGCTGTGGTAAGTGAAAACCAACGAAACACTCAAGAACAGTGAAGTCATTATCAGTTAATATTTATATGCTTCTGTCAGCTCTATAATACAAGATCCTGCAGTGACAATTTCAAAACCTAAATAACTTTCTGTATTTCTATTTATTGAATATAAAAGTGAAGGCATTCATTTTGCAGTATAAAAAATTTTTTATGCACATTTCATAATTTCTCTGTTCTCATTAGAGGAAGACTCACTCAAAGTGGAACATTCCCTAATGCCAATGTCCTGTTTCATAAGGAACGTGATACAGATCCCGGTAAAATTGAATGAATGAATTAGCTGTCCATGTTCCACAAATGTTCATGAATTTCAAATTGATACTTTTTTTCACACATAAATACAATGTGTGAACATTTTCAAATAAGAAAAAAACCTTGATACTATGGTTTCCAGTGCGCACATTCTGTTGTAAGTAGGACATTCAATGCGGTGTCACATTTAGTTGGCCAATCAAACACAGCCCTGCCTGTAAAGACTAGAAAAACCTTTTTCCGTCCTTTTTTAAATGCATAACCATTTCAGCACTATGGCATCTTCACTGTTGGATTTCTACCTCACAATACTATTTCTTGGGAATCTTGGTGAGTTGAATGTTTGTTACTCAAAATTGTTTCATTTCTCCTCTTTTATATGCAAGTTTTTATGCTGAATTCTTTCATTTAAAATGTTGCCTCCCATTTGCTTTGTCTTTCATTTCACTTCAGCTCATTTGACCGATCTAAAGCTGCCCACCTCTGTTCATCAGGAGGCTGCTTTTGTTTCACGTAAAACGAGTGACAGCTTGACTTTGAAATGTTTCTTCAAAGGCGATGTTGCTGCAAGGCTTTACTGGTACAAACAACCACTTGGGCAGAAACCAGAGCTCATCTCTACCTTCTATATATATGAGAATATCACTTTTTATGGTGAATTCATGAACAATCCACGCTTCACACTGGATACAAAAAATGGCAGAAACGACTTGACGATCACAGATTTGCAGATTTCTGACTCAGCGACTTACTACTGTCTGAGCTCCTATTTAAACATATTAACATTTTCAGGGAGCATTAATGTCATTGTTGAAGATACAGATTCAAACGTCCAAGCTTTATTCCTTCAGTCATCTTCTGAGACCATGCAGCCAGGAGGCTCTGTGACTCTGAACTGTACAGTACACACTGGCAGCTGTGATGAAGAACAAAGTGTTTACTGGTTCAAACGCTCCAGCGAATCCCATCCAGGACTCATTTACACTCATGGAGGCAGGAATGATCAGTGTGAGAGGAAAGCTAACACACAAACACACTCATGTGTCTACAACCTGCCGATGAATAACCTGAATGTGTCCCATGCTGGGACCTACTACTGTGCTGTTGCCTCATGTGGACACATACTGTTTGGTAACGGGATCAAACTGGACTTTGAGTGTAAGTAACATTATGACTGAGGTAACTAAAGGCACTTCCCACTCAAACTTCTGAAACCAGAAAATGTAATGAAGAGACTGTTTCTGATATGTGACTTTCTGCAGATGATGCTGGTGCTTCTTTCTCGCCTTTCTGGAGCAGCGCCTTTGCTTTCACCTCCATCCTGAGTGTATTACTGGCTTCCTCAGTGTGTATGATGAGCAGGAAATATGGCTGTAAATCTCCAGGTAACTGGTGTTTTGTTTTTAGCTCACAGCTTATTTCATAATTTTACATTTTGATTCTGAGAGCATTTTTTCCCATAATACAGGGTTTCAAGCAACTCCCCCCAGAGCAGATACAAAGGTGACTCATTACTGTCCGGTTACCATTTACCTTCATAAAAATCTATCTGTTTACATGTCTGTATTAATAAATATTTTGTTGCCAGGGTTTCCAAGAGGCAGAAACGATCTTTGTTGCTGCCTTAAGTGTCAACTTGAGCAACCGATCACGAAGTCCGAGGGATCACACCTGGAGTGAATGTGTGTACTATAGTGTAAAGCAGTAGAACAGCACACAGGGCAGTGGAACTGGACCAGTGTTATTTGCTGACAGGATGTTCTTCTCTTGAGGTCAACTGTACAATTAAATGTAAGCGTGATGATGTTTTTTTTAACATTTGTGGCATGTAGACAAAACATGCTTGAAAAATAGGATATTTTTATGAAGAGTTTAATAGTGCATGCAGTTTTAGTATGTTCTTCTCTGGGGTCATGTTCACGATGAAAACGATGCATGGACTTCCAAGACAAACATAATTTATTGTTTGTTTGTTTGTTTTTTCCGATTTGTGTCCTCCTTGTCTCTCAACACAATCTTCTACTTTTTTTTGGTAAATCTTATATTACTGGATATCAATAAACATAATGAAACTGTAAAGACCTTCAATGTTGAGACTTCATCACTGGATTGAAAATGCACACAATCTAGTCCCTCTGTGTATGTGGGGCATTATCATTATACTGTCAGGAAGTTGAATAAAACACTGACTCACTGACTAGAAATATTTAAAGTCAAGTCCACACATAGCAGACATACCAGCAGTCATATAATACTTTATGTAATTTCAGACCTCACAGGTCAAAAAGACCTTTATAAAATCTCTGTATAGTGCTTTAGTTAAACAGGCCTCATGAAGATTCAATTTCTCTTTTCCACGAGAGCCCAATGAGCAGTGAACAACAATACTCAAAAACATTTAAATGCAAGAATACTGCTGTTAGCACAAACACAAAGCAGAGAATATTAAATTATACGTGCTTCTAGAGGCGATTGTGGCTCAGGTGGTAGAATGGGTTGTCAATCATTAGAAAGACTGGCACTGGTGTGCAGTCATGTTGGAACAGGAAGGGGCTATCACCAAATTGTTCCCACAAAGTTAGGAGCATGAACATGTCCAAAATGTCTTGGTATGCTAAAGCATTAAATGTTCCTGTTCAGACATGTTAGTGCACCAGCATATGTGGTTTTCAGCAGGATGTGCTCTTACACCTACATGTAACTCACAATCTAAGGCCCTTTAGTCCTAAACACCCAAAACCTCTAGTTTTAAACAGGTCGTGTTTATTACTTCAACTTTCATTTAACACAAGAATTTGAGCACAATGGTGACTTACTGAAGTCACTATTGTGGTTAAATTCTGTCTTTTGTGCTTATTCTTGGGAGAAATGGGTAAGTTTGACTACCATGAATTCTCTGTTCAGTCTCTTCCAGGTTACTGTGAGATTCTTACAAAGTATTGAATCTACATTTGCTTTTTTCTTCAATTCCACTACAGCTCAGATAACAGATTCACAAATGTTCTCATCTCTTCTTCAAGAGACACATTTCATATCAGCTGAAGTTGCTGAAAAGGTGACATTAAAATGTTTCCACCCATCAATCAGTCCATACACATACATACATTCTCTTCTGCTTATCTGGAGCCGGGTTGCTAAGGCAGCAGCCTAAACAGAGAAGCCCAGACCTCCCTCTCCCCAGCAACCTCCACCAGCTCATCCGGAAGGACCCCAAGGCATTTCCAGACCACCCAAGAGATATACTGTAATCTCTCTAGCGTGTCCTGGGTCTGCTGGTAGGACATGCCCGGAACACCACCCAAAAGGAGCCCAGGAGGCATCCTGATCAGATTCATCTGGTTTGAAGGGGGGCCTTCTCCAGACTGCATGTTTCAGCTCCTTCCCTATTACTCAATGTTATTTTGATCAGGGCTCAGTTCCACTTCAGAATAGTCCAACGTTTGTTCTTAGCCATTGCAGTGTTCTTTTTTTGTATGCTTCAATTTTGTATCTATGAACATCGACCTGAGATAATTTATCAATAGCTCCAGTTTTGTCTCATCTGTCCAAGGACATAACTAAGGGATGGTTCAGGGGTCACCTGATCCAGCTTTATCATAAAGGAAAGCTTAACCTAAAAAGTAGAGAGGGTGTCTATGTCCTGAATCCAAACTGGGAGCTGGTTCCACAGAAGAGGGACCTGAAAGCTGAAGCCTCTGCCCCCCATTCTACTCTTAAGTATCCTAGCAACCACAAGTAAGCCAGCAGTCTGAGAGCGAAGTGCTCTGCTGGGGTGATATGGTACTATGAGGTCTTTAAGGTAAGATGGGGCCTGATTATTCAAGACCTTGTATGTGAGGAGAAGAATTTTAAAAATAATTTGCAGTATTTACCATTAACTGCCGTTAAGGATCTGTATTCTGGCTGATTCTGTGAGTCCTGTCTGTGTCCCAGGACTCGTGGGATCGGTCACCACCACAGCCAGATGGCTCCGCCCCCCGGGTTTACCCTGACACAGACTCAGGTAAGTCACACATTAGTCCTCAGATTTGCAGCTGAGTACTAAGCAGCATAGCATTTTTTTACATTCGTTTCTTGGGTAAAGATGCCTTTCATTCTGTGTGTTGCAGTGGAAGAAGATGCTGCTCAGTCGGCTCACACATCTGAGGACATGGAGGACCAGGAGGCGCTGCCATTAGATGAGGAGGAGGACTTCATTGTTCTTGACCCTGAGCATGTCTGTAGTTCTTCAGTCTTTAAAGAACCAGCATTTATTAAATAATGAATGGATTTAGCCTTACTGCTCATCAAAGAGAAAAAGGAGTTCTTATACATAATGCTATATATCTTTCCCTTCCACTGTGATGTTATTATATTCATATATTGCTATATTTAATCTGTTGACAGCCTGTGGTGAGAAGGCAACAAGCTGCTCTGAGCATCCAGCTCAGAAAACAGCTGGAGAGGATCAACCAGACGCTGAGAGAAAAGGTCTGTTTTCTCCGTCACAGCACAGATTTCCACACGCAGGCACGCGTTTTCTCTTTAAATGTCCACAAGATGGCGCCGTCGCGCTGTGCGCTAACTGGAAAAACAGCGCACACCTGCTCTGTGACATAAGACAGGTGTTCAGGAAATGTGCAAGACTTTCATCAGCTACCTGGGTAACAACCAGAGTCAGTAATGGGTTCAAACTTAAAGCCCTTTTGTATAG
Source organism: Apistogramma diplotaenia (assembly GCA_015052665.1). Taxonomy (NCBI): domain Eukaryota; kingdom Metazoa; phylum Chordata; class Actinopteri; order Cichliformes; family Cichlidae; genus Apistogramma; species Apistogramma diplotaenia. Next base: position 21,220 of record VOQJ01047664.1, on the reverse strand, counting down.
AAAGACGTGAAGTGTCCCTCTAGATATTTGCAGACTAATGCTTGAAGGTCACACGGTTTAACTGTTTCCTTAAAATGTTAGTGTCAGAATTCTGTAATAAATATGAGATCTTTCTCAAGCCCCGTTCCAAACAACAACTAGATGCTTATCTGCTCTTTCCTCCTCCTCCTCCTCCTCCTCCTCCCTCAGCACGCAGTCGAGAAGGATGATGCTGCCCACATACAGGATGTGGGTGTGGAGGTGTACAGGGTTCAGGAGCTGCTGGCCAGACTGCAGAACAGGCTGGATGACCATCATCAGACCAAGACTCAGGCTGAAGCCGAGCACCGGCAGGCTCTGCAGCAGCTGGAGGAGACGAAGAGCCAGCATTCCAGTACGACCAGCAAGGTCTGCGAAGCCAAAGCCAGCGGTGAGCCGGGACGGCCACGTGGTGGCTGGACCTTGAGTTTTATACGACTCTTATGATCTCTAATTAACAAATCTGAGATGATTTGTGTAATATGTGATGCTTCGTGATCAGTGGTGACCTGGTGCATGTTACAAAGTTAAGAATAAATGTAAACTTTTTAATTGTTCCCTACTAAAAGCAGCCTTTAGGTGGATCCGCTGGGTGCTTCTTGCTGTCTGAGCAGCAGCACGGCGACAATGTGTCCACTGAAAGTTGGAGGCGTTTGTGTTTATCCCGACTCCTCTGTCCTCCCTCAGCGTCCCAGCTTCAGGCAGAGTTAGACAGCAAAACACGGGAGCTCATCGGCATCCAAGGAACCAGTGAAGGTCTGCACTCTGAAGTCAGAGCCATGAACAACGCCAGACGCAAAGCAGGAGCGGAGAAGACTCAGGCCGAAGACCAGAAATTAAAGCAGGTGCACACAAATGTTCACATCTTTGAGGTTTTATTGAATTATGTGGGAATGATAATACTGACTGAGTGAAAATACAACCAGGATTTATATGTGGAGCGCCTGACGAAGGAGTTGGACAGGCTGACGGAGCAGATAGCCATGTGTGAGGCCCAAGCCAGCGCTCAAGCAGAGGAGACCCAGGCAGCCAGAGAGGCCCTCTCAGAGGTAACCGAGAATGTTAGACGCTGGACCTTCACACGAAGAGATGTGCGCTTAATCCATCAAACCTGTGAGCTTTAACATGCTAGTGACTGCTGTGTGGCTTCATTATGAACGTCAGCTTTCATATTATTATTATTTCATCTTGATTAGTGAAGCTTTTAAACATTAAAGCAAAAAAAAAAAAAGCACCTCTGAATGCACAAACCTTAAAGGCTGCAGCAGCAGAGGACCACGCAGGGTCCTCAGTCTCAGCTAGGAAGATCAGCTGCTGCCTGATAGGATGAGCTTTGATTGTTGCCATCAACCCCTTCATGACCACAACCACAGTGGACTCATCCTCTGACGGCTGCTTTCCGCAGGTTCAGATCCTCCCAAACTGGTTTCTTGAGCATGGCGATGAGTTTACTGTGTGCAAATGGCCCACGGCCACTAGATATGAATCTAAAAGAGCAGCTTTGGATTGTGGTGGAACGTGAGATTCATATCGTAGGTCTGCAGCAACTGTGGGCGGCGGGGTGGCTCGGTGGGTGACCACGTGGCAGCGCAGGCGGCACGTGTCTCTGTACACTGTAAATAAAGCTGCAAAAGGCTAAAAAAAATCATTTAAAAACAATCTGCAGCAGCTGTGTGACATCACTGAGGATCAAATCTGTAACACAGTCCAATCTGGACTAACTGTTACTAATGACTGTGTGTTATTTAATGATTTAATGATAGTTCAGTGTTGACAGCATGTCATTTAGTGAGCACAGTAAAGAGAAAAAACCCCACACAAACCGGTGATGCTGTTCTCCCGCTTCATGAAGCATTTCACGAGCTCATGAGCCGTTCGGTCTTCAAACAACTTCATATTTCCATGTTCGCGCAGGCGGAGGTGGAGATGGAGTCACTCCTGGTGTCGCGCAAACAGCTGCTGCAGCAGTGGAACAGCAGCCTCGTGGGGATGAGGAGACGCGACGAGGCCTTCAGCGCCATGCAGCAGGCCTCCCGGTGAGACGGGTGCAGGTGGAAGCCGGTTTGCACTGCTTTTGCTTATTTAAACATGTTTTTTTCTCAGTGAGGCCAAACACCAGGTGATCTTGCTGGACAAAGAGATTGACGGCTGCAAGAAATCCATCGCCGCGGAGCAGGAGCACAACGAGGTTCTGACCGTGCAGCTGAACTGGTCTCAGGCGGACTGCAGCACCTCCAGAAAGCTCATCGGTGAGAAGCAGGCTCAGCAGGAGGCTCTGCAGGCCCACTACAGCACGTGCCTCCTCACTCTGCAGGAGACGGGGCGGACCCTCGCCACGCTCGCAAAGGTGGAGGACGGTCCTGGTACACGGTCGCGAACATTACGCTACCGTTTGTTTGTCCTCCTTTAACCCCCCTCCTTCATTTTCCCAGGAGTTTGGTTCACACGAGGCTCACGTGAGCGATCAGAGGCGGCAGCTGGAGAAGGAGAGTTCTGCGCGACTGGAGCTGGAAGACGACATCATGACCTACATGCAACAGAAGCTGCTCCACTACAACGCTGCCAAGTACTCCCAGAGGCTCACCGACAGGATGGCCGCACTCACGAGGGAGAAGGTGAAGTGCAGGCTCACGACAGCTAGCATCTCCTATATTATCATATTAGTGCTGTTCTCTTTATACCTGGGCTTGTTTTAGTAAGAGCAGCAGTACACTGTTATAGACTCACATTTTAGGCAAAGTATTAAAAGGTTTTTTTTAAAGTCTTTTGAAATAAATAATAGAAATAATATCCGTCCATCCATCCTCTTCTAAACGTGTTTTATTTATAATTTATTCTAAATATAAATTAAAAGTTATTAAACTGCTCAAAGAAACGAAAGGAACTCTTTGAAAGCATCCGACCTCAGTGGGAAAAACTCATCACCAAGACACTACAGATGAAAATGAGCTTTTAGCCACATCTTGTACAATATGTAAATACATTTAAAATACTCTGATTTGCTATTCTAGCATATAAATAAAAGCAGGAGAAGTATCTTGAATCTTGAAAGCAAAAGATGCCGAACTATAAGAACAGGAAGACTCAAACAGAATAAAAAAAAGATGCTAGCTTTGTGTGCTTCTCATCATCTTCCTCCCTCTCAGACGTACCAGTTGAAGCAGCTGGAGGACGAGGTGCTGACGGTGAAGCTGGAGAGCCAGCAGGTCAGCCAGCGAGTGGACAGCCTGACGCTGACTCGGGAGGCCTTCGATCAGGAGATCGTGAAGTCCAACAAGTTGCTCGCAGACAGCCGGGCTAAGGTAGCTGGATTCGTTCGACTCATCGAGCAGAAGCAGTCGGAGATCCTCAGCTACCGCAAGAGGATTTCTCAGATAGCTGCCAGCACCGGGGTGAGAGCCTGCGGGCAGCCGGCCGTCGCGCTGACATCATAAATAAATGGAAATGATTCGGAATCGTTTGATTTTGTGCTCCTGCATTTGCAGCATGACGACCTCAGTCCTCTGCACCTCAAGATCCAATCGGTGCAGGATGAGATCGAGGAGCTGGCAGCGACCATGAAGAGCGAGCAGGAGCTGTGGATGAAGCGACAGGGGACACTGATGGGACTGACACAGACGATGGAGGCCAGCAGCAGGGAGGCGCTCAAGCTGCAGACAGAGTACACGGGACTGCAGCAGACCAAAGTCTACATGGAGGGTATGCAGCGCGGACCTGCACGGGTCTGACACAACCTGTAAGCTGCCGTCTCACTCTCACACCAACTCCAACCCTTCCAGGTAAGATTCAGTCGGAGCGCCGCGAGGAGGCCGAGCTGGAGAAGAGCTCGAAGACGCTCAAACACGACCTGCTGAAGCTCCACACGCTGCTGAGCAAGAACGGACATCAGAGCCAGGCTCTGGAGCAGGAGAACGGCCTGATGGAGACAGACTTCCTTCACAGACTTAAGGCACGACGTGGAGCTTTCATTATTTGACTTTTTCCCCTCTGTTCTGCAGTTTTACTCTAATATATCGTTAATTGTACAACAACGTGGCCAGGACGCAGAGAGGGAGGCTGTAAAGCTGCAGATGAGGCTCGAGAAGATGCAGGAGGAGAAAGAGAGGCTCCTCAACAGTCTGCTGGAGGCTGAGTGAGTCACTTTCTTTTTTTATTCCACCTGTTAATCAACTCCGGAGTTTTGGTATCTGATGAGATATTGGAATCTTCTTGGGCAATGACTTAGTTTTGAAACCAACGACAGGAAGTCAAGTCAGTCTAGTTTTCCCCGTACACTGGGATGGGCTCCAGCTGCCACAGGGCGAGAGGCAGGTGCACCTGTACAGGTCGCCAGCCTGCGTGTGTGTGTGTGTGTGTGTGTGTGTGTTTCTTTGACCTCTTTGATCTGCAGGCGGCAAATCATGCTGTGGGAGAAGAAGACGCAGCTTTCAAAGGAGATTCGTTCGGCTGTGGATGTGGGGCAGGAAGAGCGTCACACGATGAAAGCGGAGATCCATCGTATGGAGGTAAAAGATCCAGCTGCCTTCCTGCCTTTGCATAGGCAACATTTACTGTACATGTACGACCTGTAAACACGAGGCTGTCACGAGAGTTCATCAAGCACTGAGCGAGCTTTACAGCGTCAGCAGGCCTGCAGCGATTCTCCACATCCACAGTGAATATTAGACGGCTTGATCATGTGATCAGAAATGAATAATGAACAAAAAATAAACCCAATTTATTTCCAATTCACACATGACCTGAGCGTCATGTTCCATCATGTTGCACTCTGAAGCATCACTCTTATGGATTTAAGGAGTTTCCACCTTTCTTGGACCAGTTTCTATGACAACAGGTTTATTTTCTTGTGTGTTTGTTTTAAACGGCAAACTGGAGTTTGAAAAAAACGATTCCTCGGCTGCTAAAATGCAAAATCAATGAATTATGATGACCTTACAGAAGTGTAATAAGGTATTAACTTAATTAATGGTTCATCACATCAGTCTTTTACAAATCCTAAACGTGCTCAGGCTCCTGCAGGGTTGTCACACAGATCACCAACCTCTGACCAACAGGTCGCCTCTCGTCACCATTCTGATGGTGTTTGGACTTGACTGTGTCTCTGTGCCTAAATGTACTTGGTTGGACACATGAAGCCTACTTACATCTAGTTTCAATGCTTTGCTGAGCCTTGAGTGAACCACAGAAACCAAAGAGCTGGTGTCTGCAACCTGAGGTCATTGATTTTGTTCATCCTGATGTTAGGACACTGTTAGGTCAAATACATTCATTTCTGTGAACTCCACCTGCTGTGTGTGTGGGTGTGTGTGTGGGTGTGTGTGTGTGCAGGTGCGACTCAGCCAGCTCATGAAGCAGCGTGAGCGTCTGCTGAGAGAAAGTGAAGCGACAGTGGCGAGGAGGGAGACCATCGTCTTACGCAAGGAGGCCATGGGCAAGAACCCGCTGAAACAGGCCACGAAGGCCGAGCTGAGCCTCTCCGTGCAGGGCCTGCAGCGCAGGATCCGCGAAACACACAAGGCAAGAGGCTGATCGAACAGAAATGCAAAGGTGCACCCGCTGCACATCTATCTTACCTGCAGCACGTGTGTGTTCAGCAAGTGGTAGAGTGCGAGCAGGTGATCGATGAGCTGCAGAGGCAGAGGCAGAGTGTGAGTGACGGGATTGGGCAGAAGCAGGCGCAGCTCGCAGAGCTGTGCAGCAGCACGTACAGCCTGGACTCGCGCTTCGGGCATCTTCAGGACACCAGAGAGAGGGTGAGAATCTGACTTTACTGAAATGTGCCTTCAACTGTTTGTTCTCCTGAATGGTTCTGTTGGCGTCTAATCGAATGCAGCGCATCCTTTTCATTCTTTAAGTAATGAATAACACCTGATGTGTGGCAACACAAGTGCCTGTTAGGAAGTGAAGCTGTCAGGATTTCACAACTCGGTGAAGGTGTGAAGAGGATGTGTCGTCTGTTTTTGTCTGGCTCACGTAGACGGGACTTGCTCGTCACTTTCCACTCTTGGCAAATACTCAAATTTACCAGGAATTAATTATAATCGGTAATTAACTGTTGATTTGTTGGGATCAGTCATTTTGTCGTTATTGTTCCCCCTCTAGAACCTAGCACATCTGGTTCGTCTGCAGAGTCGGGCCAAGAGGTTGCGGGGAGTGTGTGAGGGCAGCTACCGGGCGCTGTCCACCCCCGAGGCAGTGGGAGCCGCTCTGCAGGGCCAGATGGAGCGCCTGCACGCCGTCGGTGCCATCTTGCACCGAATATGCGAGGAGCTCCCCCAGCATCAGGGGGCGCTCCGGAGGCCATCACGGGCTCTGGCTGCGCAGGCTGCGGAACAGGAAGACCGATGACACGACAGTGTTTACAGGAACGATGAGTGAAAAGATGGAAAGTTTGTTCCTGTTAATGTGTGTTTGTTAAACATCATTAAAGAATAAAGGCTAATTAAGCAGCTGCACAAAGATACAAATAGTGTTTGGCTTTTTCAGCAGTTATCAATATTTTTCATTCATCGTACACTTGGCTTCAGCCGCTGACTGAGGGCTTCTGAGTGGCTGAAGGTTGGAGCAGCAGGTGAGCTCACAGCCTTAGTTTAACTCTGACATTCACCGCTGTGAAACTAACACACAGTACTGTGCAAAAGTCCTGAGCCACCAATCAATGTTTGATAGAAAAATAGGAAATAAGTGCAGCAATTTATTGAAAAGTGTTAACGAGGAAAGCTTCTCGTTCAGTAGTATTCAGGGACTCTTCTCCGGGCCGTCACAGAACCTTTGATTATGCTCCAGGTCTCACAGTAGCTGTTTCCTGTGTTCACTGCCACACTCTTCAGGCTGAGCAACAGTGAATGAAGCAACTCCTTCAGCTCGCGGTGTAAAACATTTCCTTCTCTCCTTCAGGATCTAAATATGTTACATCATAGCTGGATGCCATGTAGTGTAATAATAATGGTTCATTTGAATGCATCTCTGTACTTTGTCATTTGGCACCACTGTGGTGTAACGGCTCACCAGATCCAGGAGGGATGATGTGCACTTCAAACTGTCTTCAGGTCAGACTTTGTACTTATTAAAGGAGCTGCTTCAGGCTAAAGCAGCCATATTAACGCATGCAGTCCCTGTGAAGTGGACCCTTTAATACAGTTTTAGCTCTAAACTGTGATTTACTATCAGACTGGATGTCGCTTTAAAGAAAATGTCCATCCGATGTGCTGATCCGGTTCAGGGTTGCAACATGCTTGAAAGTACACAAAGCCACATTCTCACAGCACGGTACATGGAACGTGACACACCTTTACTTTATTTCTTTTGCTTTTCCATTGTCAGTCGTATGCATCTGAAAGGTGACACAAAAACAAAGTAGGCCACTGATTCCTCAGATGAAACTGTCGCGTACTAACCGCAGTCCAAAGCCAGATTAGCGCCGGCCCTGCAATGCTGTTAAACTTGCTCCTCAAATAGCAAAGCAGCTGGAAAACCTTGTGTCAGTGTCAGCACAGGCCGTGAAGCATGGCACAAGCATGCAGCTGCTACAGAATCCTGAACAACAGAAGTGAGTGCAGAGATTTAACTGATAACCTACGTCCAGGTTAGCACCTGAAGAACACCTGTCACAGCGGCTCCTTACTGTGGCTCTATGCATTTTTATGTGTAACAAGCAGTTTTGTTTTGCTCTTATTTTGACACTTTAATTACTGAGCTGTTTGATACTTTTTTCAGCCGTTTTAACCTCTTTTTTTCTGCTACTTTACTTATCAAAATGCTTCATTTTACCTTTTGTTATTTACTCAGCTGAACCATGTATGTATGTATATGTATCCATCCATCCCTACATCAGTGTAAACAGTGGCTGGGGGTTGTTCCCTGAGGTAGTCCATCTTTAAAACCTCACTGTCACATTTTCAGAGATGCAACTTAAAAAAATCCTTATTCTAGTCGCAGAACAGCGCTGCTTTTCAAACACGAATCAAATAGAACCCAAGAAGAACAGCAACACGTGACTTTTTACACCATGTCATTAATTATTGGCTCAGTTATTGCAGCCACCAGTCAACACCTCCGACCAAAATGGGATTCTCCCCCACGGGTGGTTGATCACGACCAAGCCACGATCCTGCGGGACTTCCACATACAGACACACTGGTGATGGCGAACCAGCCGGACGATTAGTTGTGGACAAAGGAATAAAGTCGTAGTGATAGACCGTGCAACATCAAGAAGAAAGAACCTGAGAAGCTCGACCTTGAAGCCTCGGCTAGAGGACAAAAACCGCCTGCAGAAACATCAGGTAACGTTGCATTGAAATAACCAGCTCGGTCATACAAACTCCAGCTCGGCTCAGCTCTCATCTTGGATTGATGCCACTGGTTGAGCTGCAAATATGTGCCTACGGCTGCACTGTTAGCAAGCATTAGGTTCCTTTACTGTTCACCTCGCTTTCAGGAGCAGCTACTTGTTCGGCCTCCAATCTCATTTTCCACTCTATTCTATTCTATTCTATTCTATTCTATTCTATTCTATTCTATTCTACTGTTAATGTGGTTTTGGCACTTGGATTGTTAGTTATTTTTATCTGACTTCCATCCCTCTCATTTACACATCAGAGTTGGCTTTAGGAGGCTTTGATGGTTAATAATTACAAATGTTACCATTTCCCCTCATATGGTCTTAATTCGTTTATGGACATTTATATAATCCCGTGTTTCATTTCCTACTTGCAGTGGAAAATCTGAGGAAAATGTGGAAATTAGAGAGGTGTTTAGTTCCTCCACAGTCTCGATCTTCTGTGTGTATTATCATGTGTGTTCTATGGGGAAATTCCTAGTCGCACTGAGCCATCCCCGCGGTACTGCATGATATGAGGGAGATAAACAGAAGCCGGTTGGATTACAGAGCAGGACTTTTGAGTTTTGCACACAGAATTCCAGCCAGTGGATCATGTTTTGTTAGCCGGCTTTGCGAGCCGCAGTGAATTTGTGCGTTGTTCGTCTGATTTCTCAGGCACAGATTGAAAGCTTTTGCTTCTCATACTTGCAGCTGGATTGTAGTCTGCTCTTCAGGCAGATTATGACATCCTCCAGAGGCTTTATGCTTGTATATCATTTACAGTAGATTGGCCCTGATGTCGTTTGTTTGCATAAACCCTTTACAATACAGCTGACAGTAAATTCATACACAACAACTGTACGTTAGCCATTATTGTGAGGACCCCATCGTCCCTGTGCCAACCACAACTGAGCTTATTTCCTTCTTTAACGCAGGACTTTGCACTTTGTCTCCGTGTTTGCTCCTGTCGGTACTGTGGTGTGTGTGTGTGTGTGTGTGTGTGTGTTTGCTTTTGTGTGATTAGAAATTATTAAGGTGAACTCAGATGGCATCCAGTGCTCCTGCGTAAGCGAGAGGCTCTGTTCGCCTGGTAAACAAATCTCTGCTGTGAGGAGACCGACTCCTGTGTGTGTGTGTGTGTGTGTGTGTGTGTGTGTGTGTGTGTGTGTTTTGAGAGAACCTGTGTTTTAACTGTTTGCACCAGTGTGTGTTTGTGAGTCCTTCAGTGAATCTTGTCTTTCAGGTTTTCCAACACGCCCACACACACACACACACACACACTCTCGGACATGCACACCCACTGGGCGTGGAAAGAGCCTGAGTCATT